>JANHQD010001448.1:0-30528 GCA_024721195.1 Marasmius sp. AFHP31 | reverse complement strand
TGACATACAAACTCTGATCAGCGGAGTACGACCCGAACAACCCCCAGCCATCTCATTTCACACAGGTGGTGTGGAAGGCATCGACGGAACTTGGATGTGCTGTTGCTGAGTGCGGAGACAAGATATTCTCAGGATTCCCAGTACGTCCCCTTGGTCGATGGTGTCGACCATAGAATTTCTGGGACTGACTGTCCGTTTTCGTAGACATCGACGTTCCTCGTTTGTGAATACAGCCCCGCAGGCAACGTTATTGGACAGTTCCCGTACGTACCCCCGTTTCTCTCGATGAATATATGCTGAAGTCGCGCTCCTACAGTGAAAACGTCCAGCCTTGAAGAATTCATAGTCTGATCTTACAATGTAACAGTACAGTATTACCACTATGAACTAAGATGTTGCTTCTATGGATTATCAATTTGAACGAGCTGCCGTAATGGATACCCTGATCCAAACCCAAGACAGTGTCTCAGCGGAGCTTTGTACACCAGTAGTCAGTAGTTCAATAGTGACAAAAACGATCAGAAAATGTACTACTAACCGTCATTTATCATCCCTCGTAGCGCCTTTTCAGACCTCCATGGACCGACAATTATCAACAACACCCGATTGGTCACCATAGTGAGAACGTTCGTCACATTGACTCCGACGATCACGTAGAAATACTAAAACCATTGTTGCCATCCATCTAACCCATAGGAAAACTCATGTAGTCTGGGGGGAGCGGGTAAAGGGAATTGGTCCCCCATCCCATCTGTAGGCTAATGGGCTAGTCCCGCAGCCTCGACTAGTCTTTACGAGTTTGACTAATGATAATGGCTAGTGACGGTATGCGTCCATCGCATCGATAGCGTTGGCGGTGGTATATGGGAATAGGGAAAGGTATATCGAGTCCAATGCGAAGCTGGGCCGGTTCCCAAGGCTATTGTTCGACGAGGATTCTGATCTTTATAGATGATAGCCGCCGTAGGTCGGTCAGTGTGGAGGAGTGGGGGTGTGGATCATTTGCATGAGTACTTCGATAGGCTGAAGTGTAGTGCGGAATCTCTCCATATTCGATTTCTTCTATTCTTATCTTCCTCAAAGGTACCATCGCCAGGTTGACTACCAAGGATAAACGACGTCCTTCCTCTTCCTCTTTACCTCGAACCTCAGATTCCAACCCATCTCCCTAGAAATCTCTCCGTAAGCCCGATTCACTGAACCCACCACCGAAACCATGGCGATATGATCATGCCCTAGCCTGGTCTATCAGCGAGGGATAGACTGACTAGAGCTTAACATACCCTGAAAAAATAAAATCAGAATGGCGACCTATTACCAGGTAATTATCATGCACTGTCAGTATTATCATGTATTGAGCATTGCATGGCAAGGCATTGAGCAAGTCTCGAAAGCCTGAGGGAGTCTGATAAGATGACGACCGGCGGCTGATGAGATCAAATCAGCTTGGCATGATCTAATCATAACATGATCAGCCGCTGGTCAGAGCGCCCAAGACTGAGTCGCGTCTCCCAGAACAGGTCAGACTGGCTCGTCTGGCCAACTACTGGCCAGTTGCTGGCGATGACTTAGCCTACAATACAACCAAGGGATTATGATTCCGAGCTCCAGGTATGATTTGCCGTGAATTTGCAGACTGCCTAGGGCTGGAGTATTGGTCTGACCTGAGTCTAACCCTAGCCTTAGCCCAAGCTCAAGCACTTGCGCTGAAATCCTGTCGGAGTTTTAATTACTTCCTTAGACGCTCGCTGCATGTACCCAGGTCTCCACTTTGACTCTCAACCACCACCACTCTCAGCCCAAAGCACACACTCGCACACCACTTCAAACCTTGACAAGTCCTAGACGCCCTCAAAAGCAAAAGGCTCTCAGGCAACAGATCAGGAGGTACGTCATCAACGTCACCGCTACTATCACCCGACGCACAGACCCTCCCTCTCGGGTTTATAAACCCATTGACGTCCATGGTCTTTTTGTTCCTCCTTTCCTCCCTCCCACCATGAACACCTCATGCACATGCCACGTAGGCCTCTGGTAAATGTCAGTCTCCCTTAAGCTTTCCCTTCTACGTGCTGACTCGTACTCGCCAGATGCCGTCCACAACATTCTCAGAGCTCCGAAAGCTGGGGCTCAACATAGGCCATACAACAGGTGCGTTTCGACTCCTCAACTATTTATGATTACTACTCATTCTTGCTATTCATACATCACAGAGAGGCCTCGGAGACGGTTGGTATCTGCTCGGCCCGTCATTAATTCATTGTCGTGGAATCCGAAGGTGCGTTCGCTACTTCTTGCTGCCTTTGTACACGATACTGACTATATGCGCCTTGTTTGTGTCGTCAGCGCCTTATTCGACCCAAAACACGCTCATTACTATAAAGCTGGTCCATCACGCATCACACCAGGTCTCATTTGCAAGGTTCCCATTATTTGGATGTTGCCCCTATGTGCACATTTTTGCTCCGCTAGGCCGCCACACAAAGGAGGGCATGGGCACACCTGGCCGTTGAAGATGTAGATATGATAGTGCGTAGTCCGTACCCGCCTGTGATTTATGTAGCTACAATATTACCAACTTAATTTCTCATCGTGTTCTTGTATGGACGGTGTGTCGGGCAAGCTTCTTCAGTGTATCTACTGGCGGCCACTTTTTGTCACTGTGATTGTGGCTGACCATGTTGTTCAAACTGACAACTTCTGGCCATTGACGGTCAGACTGGGTGAGTCTCATTAGCCTCTGATCAGGCGTGCTCATACTGATCAACTTTTATTATCTCTAGTCATACTGTACTGTACTTAGTATAAAATATCAGCATGTACAAGTTTGCCAGAAAAAAAACAAGGATCCAGCGACCGTCAGCCTTATGACACCTCGCCACGGCTGATGGGTTTGACCAACGATCCATCAGATCACCCTGGTTTCGCTGGTGCCCATTCCATATCTTGCTCTTGCGAACGATCCAAGACCTCTGCTCTGGATACGCCGACGCACCAAATGCATTTGTCGCTTTGAGGGGTAGAATAAATATCTCAGCCTCTGCGGTCCCGTTCAACATGCTTGTGGTCCCGGTTCCGACAGCAATATTATATGATTGTGAAGCTGGATACCGAGGCGATGTTTTGGATTGATCGGGCACGATCCAAAGGCGTAGCCTCAGAATTCGGTGTAGAAGATCAAGCGGGTAAGTAGGGGGCTGATTAGAGATGACTCGATGAACAACGAGAAGACCAAGTGTGAGATATGGTGGTAGAAAATCGGAGGAAAGACTTGGGGGCTATGTTGAAATGAGTTCCAGATTGAAAGCGAGCAGAAAAGAGGGAGAAGAGGAAACATACCAGGATCATCACGGACACCCAGCACGAGTCTCTGGCTTGCTGGTGATGTACGCCAGTGCCTCAACAGCCACCGTAGTTGTAGGTCCCTTCATAGAAATAAGTTCTCCCGATCTTTCTGGCAGCAGATATTTTCTTCGTTTGCCTCCTTTTGCTCAATCATTGATAGCCATAAAGCTCGAATGTCCCATAGCACTACCACCACGACCTCGACAAAAAACATTATATTCCCTCTAATAGTACAGAGAGTCTCTAGTAACTGAAAAGAGGACAGACATTGTTGACTTTCTGACTTTGCCAAAAACAAGTTGCACGTACTGTGACATACACTTACCATAAAGGGAAGGCTTACATAGGAGTGGAGGGGGTCGCCGTTTTGGACCCCTCTCAGAAAAAATCGACCCCCGGTCTTTTTTTTTTAATAATCTTTGGACCCCCCCCTGCTCCATTCAACTCATGTCAACAAGCTCAACAACGGTCCCTCCCAAGCGCTGCGGTAAGCCTTTTACTGAGTTCATGGTTCATGGGACCATCTGCTGACCCCGGATTTCTTTCTGTAGCTCGTCACCCAGACAAAGGCAGTGTGTTGTCTCACTACGACAGAGTATTCGCAGGACCCTGAGCAAATATATGAGTTTCATAGAGTGCCATGGTGCATTATTCCAATCATGGCACTGTCTTCTTGTTCTCACTTTCCCATGTGGCTTGTTACACATGACCAGTGTAGAGGTGGCAAGCCTCCTCAGAGCGATGCTAGCAAGCCAGCTATGATGTGATAGAGCAGAACTACGTTACAACACGTGGCACCTTAGGCACCGCCTGTGACAGGCGGAGGTGACCTAATTGGGGGGGTTCTTTGTATGCGAATAACGTACCTAAAAGGTCCCCCTCACATGTGAGCCGCCAGGCACCTACCGCCTTGCTCTCCATCACCACCACCTCACCGCTGTCATCGTCCCAGTCAAACATGTCCTCCTTTCGTTAATCACCACGGCACATTCTATGCAACATCTTCAAATCTTCTTCGATGTTTTCTCTTCTGTGCGCGTGGGTATTGAAGCACTAGCAATACCTCACGCGGATTCAATACGGCTGCATCAGCTTTCTGGAGGCTCGAAAAAATCGATGAAAAAATGGCTTCAATGAATAATGAGCTCTAGAACGGGTTATTGGACTCCTTGTCATGTCCTTTTGTGCTATGAGAGACACCTGCTCGGGTTTTGGTGTGTACGCTACAGCTCCCCCTCCTTTGGGGCTCCTTGGCCTCGCAACTGATGTTTCGAGAATGGATGCACAGGATGTCGTGTCAACTCACGGAAACTCCCGAAAGCTACAAACTAAAGCCTCGAAACAGCCGGGAGTTTCAGCGCTGACGCGCGGAGGATGTGGGTGCAGCTCACTGCTGTCGCTCACTTCATCTGTACCTCCAACAGCTGGCCTGGAGGCTCAAATAATCGCCTCCTGCTCACTGGTCTTTCACTCCGCTTGCTTCACACCTCGATCCATTCTCTGCTGCAACCAATGGACGGTTCTCGTCACCTCCTCAAGACCTCACATACACAGCCTCGCATCCTCCGTCCACCTCCTCCACCTCGGCGCCTTGGTCTCTCCTCCAGAATAATGCAATGCCTTTCCGGGACCTTGGTATGCTCTTCTAAGCCATGAATTATTATTCAGGTTCAGCGTCACCAGCCCTCTCACCCACGGCTCTGAGTCGAGCGCACCGTTATTCAGAAATTCCCTGTCCGCCCTCGAATGAAGGTATGTGCACCACACCATTCCTTTCTTATCATAATTCGGGTGACTGATCAAACTTCCGAGTGTAGATCATCAAGACATAGTCCAATTGTCCAAAGCCCAGGTCAAGAGCTAAGTAGACTGACTGTATGACGGTGATTTTGATGCGCTAGATATCCTTGTTATATTGTGTAGTCGTGACTTGTAGCTAAATCTATCTTCTATGTACTAATACCAACGTCCCCAAACATTTACTACTAAAGCCTGACCATCACAGCAAAGACACTGAGCTTGAAGACTATTGACTGCCGACCACCGGGTTTTGCCAAACACATATGAAAACATATGGTCGACATTGCGTTGCGGTCTAAAGTGAGTGTAGCCGCGTCTCAAGACTCGTTTGAAATACTTTATGGTGTATTACAATCATGGGTCCGCTGTACAAGAGATGAGTGAGTAACTGAACCTAAAGCAATTTGGGGATGTAAGTCGGCTTGCTGAAACTAACATTGGACTTGACCGTTCAACAGGATGGTTGTTAAGACTGTTTTAATAAATCCCACTAAAATATGGGGAATAGTTCTGGATGTATAGATGATCGTCACATAGAGATTTTTGTGAAATTCTTGAACGCGCCGTATAGGAAAAATAAAAGGTGGTGCCCGATAACTCCGGGTGCTCCCAATCTCACTGTTTTTCGTCTGAAATAACCTGTATTCCTGCTCAGTTCTGTCCGGTATGTGACTCAAAACAGCGATATGACTATAATATACAGAATCGAGCCACGTATGACATGTATGTACGTAGGAAACCCCGCAGGGTGACTGAATTCTACCGACATACTTGTGGGTCAGTGCTCTTTCTGTACCACGGGTACTCCGCTTCTTCACGAGCAATGAACAATGACCCGGGCACTGGCAGTGTTCAAAATTACAAGTCGCTAGGGAGAAGTAATCAGGTCTGTTGACTGCCCGGAAATGAAACCAATGCACCTAGATTCACTCTTGTGTACAAATACCTTGCATGACCCACGGCTTCGCAGCGACAAGAAGCGGTACCATAACAGTGAGTTTCCTAGAGAACTATGAAGTTCAAAGATTTAGGCTCCATATATGAGCAGAACCTTGCGAACCTGATTTCCCTGCTACCACCTGGAAAGAGAAGGATCGGGCATACCTATGATACCCAACCTCCCGGTAGGCTGTACGGCACGCACTGTAGAGGTGGCATAGTCACATTCCCAAAGCGAGGTCCTCAGCGGTGAACTAAACCAAAATAAGGCGTCCCTAGCAAAAATTTTGGGCCCCGGAAAACCTGATTGAGGTAAGTTTCACGTACCTCACAAACATCCTCCCTATGCCATGGCTCTATTGATGACCGGGTATTCACAACGACGTATGCAATACTCCCGTATCAAGCTGTCCTGGCTCGAGAAAACTGCAACACAGAACATGAGCAGGTAACAGCATGGCGCAGCCAATGAGATTGAACATACCTGACAGATTACCTTGTCTGTGTACTGGATAGCACTCATAGTGCCAATACCATAAGTTCCCTCAAGCCTCGCTAGTTGTTGGAGGTGTGTTGTGATGTATACTGGGTGTTTGGAAGATAATTCGAGCATCTCGTTGTCGGGAGTACCTCAAATATCACCATCAGCTGCTCCATATCTCCAGAGCCACTCACCTAATTCATCGCCAGCAACTCCCCTCTAATTACAACCGTGTCCAACAGTGGTTAGAGCCCATTTAGTCCCGGGCAGGCTGGTAGTCGATATGCACTGGGGTCAGCAGCGAGGAGGTGGTGAAAGGTCGGAAGGAAGCCGTGACGGGTACCAACGACCTCACATGTGAGGAGTGTCATGAAGTGCCGCTTTTCCCCCTATCTCTTTCTTTCTTAGCGCCCATTCCCCTTTCAGCGCCTGATTGTCACTTTGACGCCCATTTGCCACTTTGACGCCTACCAGATACCCGGTTCCACTCTCCCCATCATTCCCATCATTTCCTTCCCCCATCCTTGTTCTTTCACATTGTCCTCACAACCTATCCCATCCATTGTTTCCATTGTTCTCTTTGTTCTTTTATATACAACAGTTACTCGTTCCGGACTCGTTCTTATTCTATGTCTGAACTACTATTGTTCTTTCCTTGTTCCCTATTATCTTTCTTTATTCTCGCGTGACTCACCTTCCAGTATATAAGCTAGGCAGTTTACACCTGGTCCCCCATCTTGACCTCTTGTCATTGGGACCAGGTGATTAGCTAACTTCGTTTCTCTCTATCTTCAATATATCTAACTTGTCATTGGGACCAGTTATCTACCTGCTCTTGCTCTCTGCTCGCTATCTCTGTCATCACTTCTGCGAGCCGACTTCCGCCGCCGTTGCTTCTGTAGTCCTAGCATCTAGCGCTTTAGGACAAGGAGGACTGTCATGAAGTGCCGCTTTTTCCCCTATCTTTTCCTTTCTTAGCACCCATTCCCCTTTCGGCGCCCGATTGTCACTTTGACGCCCATTCGTTACTTTGACGCCTACCAGATACCTGGTTCCCCTCCTCCCATTATTCCCATCATTTCCTTTCCCATCCTTGTTCTTTCACATCATCTTCACAACCTATCCCATCCATTGTTTCCTTTGTTCTCTTTGTTCTTTTATACACAACAGTTACTCGTTCCAGACTCGTTCTTATTCTATATCTGGACTACTATTGTTCCTTCCTTGTTCCCTATTATCTTTCTTTATTCTCGCGCGACTCATATTCCAGTATATAAGCTAGGCAGTTTACACCTGGTCCCTCATCTTGACCTCTTGTCATTGGGACCAGGTGAGTAGTTAACTTCGCTTCTCTTCATCTTCAATATATCTAACTTGTCATTGGGACCAGTTACCTACCTGCTCTTGCTCTCTGCTCGCTACCTCTGTCGTCTCTGTCGTCGTCTCTGCTAGCCGACTTCCGCCGCCGTTGTTTCTATAGTCCTACCGTCTAGCGCTTTAGGACAAGGACCTTTTAGGTGGGTTTTCCACGTCAAAAGAACCCCCCCAATTAGGTCACCTCACCCTGTGACATGTGGTGCCTAAGGTGACACGCGGAACTATCTACAACACCATCACGTGACCTTATCCAGGGCAGGCTCTAGGCTAGAACCCCTACTACACCAGGATACCCGCCGTTTTGCAGTACGCAGGACTTCTTCGAGTACTCGCGCCCTCTAGTACAATGGCAATGAGGGTGGTTTCTCATTGAGGGCAATTCCCCGTAGAGGCAAGAGAGAACATGAGGCTATGCACACATGCGTGAGAACTTCAGGCGTCGCGTTCCAGACGAAGTGGTGTTCCTTCACAGGGACAACACACTCCCTTGTCCTACCCCGCGATGGCTCATTCGAGTCGAGAGATCTTCCTCTTGAATCGTATGTCGCGCAGACTCAAGTCTCACCTGGATGTCACCCGTCCGTTCCGAGTTTTCTACTCAATACTGTACCATTTCGGGATGATCGTCATGTCACACGTCACAGGAGACCCCATTCTGGTGAAATGTCACGCCCTGTCACGCGTCCCAGGCCTGACTGTCGAAAACTTCCGGAGGTTCGGTCACAAAAATGGCCCAAGAATAGCCCAGAAATGATGAATTTCACGAAATTTTCCGGCCGGTCACAGTGGACCGGCCTTTCTGTCGAAACCAAAAAGTGGATATTTCGGTCATGGGTCACACCCCCTGACGAATATCCCGAAATGGTACAGTAACTACTCAAAATGAAGTCTCGCAGACTGAGCTCGTATCTCACAGAGTCAATCAAATCTTACCAACAGTTTTTGTACAGTATTTGTGTATGGCTATGGCACAAATATGGCACAAATATGGCACAAATACTGTGTAAAAATTATCAGTAAGATTCGGGTGGTGTGAGATTCGAGTCCGGCCAGTGAGATTTCCCCCTCAACAAGATTTACACGGGTGAGATTGATTCTTTTTTGAGCTGTGATATCTGAGTTTGTTGAGGAGAGCATCTCGATTCGAGTGGGCCCAGGCAAACTTCAACTCAATAGATGAAAGGATCCAGGGGAGGGGTGCTTCCTTCAATCTCCCACGCTTCGGAAATTCGCGATTTCCCAGCACGTGATGGTTGATTTGCCGCCGCCGCCACTTTAGTCACTTCAGGATTCAGACTTTCTCCTCCTTCTTCGGTGCCCACCATCAGCTTTATCCAGATAGTTAGCTTACAATGGGACTTTGTGCTTGTATCCTCATTTATATTAGGGTCAGAGAAATCAGAGCTACAGTCAGTGGCCAAAATACCTGGCATACGGTGGGTCCTCCCGCATTGAGTTTTTGAGATCACGTTCCTTGTCGTGCTACTTGCATCTCCAAGCCTTACAGATGACCCTGTATTCCTTGTATTTGGCTCATCAATATAATCCACGCTGCCGAAATGCTTTGGTCGTGCTGCTGGTACTACATGCCTGCACAGTGCATTCTCAGGGCCGAGTACTACTACTGTCCAACAAATGGCCTGACTCCTTTTACCAGAATTTTGAAACAACAGGAATGACCACTCCGTTATGTTCTTGATGGCTTACTCCATGATGGAACTCTGTAACTCTTCTCACGTGCAACTCATGCAAATTCCAATTCATGTGTCAACTTCATCATGTGCTCAGTGTGATATTCTCAAGGTCTTGTCTTTAGTATTTCCTTCTAAATGTAGCTCCCTCCTCCATCTTGATTCTCTAGTAGCTATGAACACGATACATTTTGTTATTTGTTTTGAGAAGCAGTAGGTCAAGAGATTCGAATACCGGCCTCCCAATGTATTTTTGTGCGCTGTTTGTACGCTCGCGCTATCTTCCCCTCTGTAATGCACGGGTGCACTACACAGAGTCAAACTCTCAGAATAGCAGGGGTAAGAACTGGGATTCCAAGAGTGCTGGGGTTCTACAAACTACTAGCTGGTTTATATACTGTGAGGACTGCGGACCGAGGTGGGTGCGTAGGTAATAGGTCTGGGCAAAAGCGGGTATAGTTGACCGGTGCGTCACACCCTCTCACCTACCCTCTAAATCTTCTCACCGTGTGGCGGCATGTCAACCATCACGTGCTGGGAAATCGCGAATTTCCGAAGCGTGGGAGATTGAAGGAAGCACCCCTCCGCTGATCCTTTCATCTATTGAGTCGAAGTTTGCCTAAGCCCACTTGAATCGAGATGCCTCCTTCAACAATCTCAAGTATCACGGCTTGAAAAAAAGCAAATCTCACCCATGAAAATCCTGTTGAGGAGGAAATCTCACTGGCCGGACTCGAATCTCACATCGCCCAAATCTCGCTGGTAATTTTTACACAGTATTTGTGCCATATTTGTGCCATAAAAAAGCTCTAGATTAGTTGCGGTGGAGACTATCAACTCACTTCTCTTGCTGATCTCCTAGCCTCACGAAGTGAGATTATATCCGCGCCACTCGATGACTCAAGTTCGTTGCCTTTTCAATCTCCGGACTCTATGTCTCCGAATTTGTGGCGGCGAAGCATAATAAGATTCTTAGTAGGAAAAAGAGAGGGACCCAGTTTACACATCCTAAAACACAAGCGAAATCGATGACAAACGGTGAGGGTCGTGAGGCTGTTACCCATATATTATTAGCCGTAGAGTGGTAAGGGCGGAAGTTCTCACCGCCTTATAAGTCATACAGTAGGGACTAGTCCGCTTGAAGCGAGGCTGTGCATGTGCCGACCGTTCTTTATGAATGCTGGACATCTCAAAGAGGGGAACATATTAGTATTCAGAGTTGTTGACTTCTATAGACTTCAACGTACATACCTATTTTCAATCAACTCCCTTGAAGGACGTTAATTACCTCACCCGTCAGCCTTCATTGTTGCGCAGTATCATCTAGTCGCTCCACGCAAGAGGAGATGGTCCGACTATCATGCGAATTGAAGGATTTATAACTCGCTCCGAGAAACACAGTGGTGGGTCATACGGCGCCACACACTTCGTCACCGAGATACGACATAGTACAGTTATACTTGAGCAAAAGATATCAGAATACGTCCGGAGGAAGTTGATGGCCGCAGGAACGGGTGTGAATGTTGAAACGAGCGAGAACACATTCGAAATGTTCGAGTTGCACAGGCATTATGCAATGCTAAATCTGCGCCCCGCTTGATCTTTCGCGAGCATGTGTACACTAATCTGCCAATTTTGTTGTATTGTCAGAGGGACGTGATGGTCATGGGGACTGTGGATTGCTTGGGGCAAGAAACCTCCCTGAGCGGACGCAACTGGATTGACGATGATCTTCTCCGATGAGCTACACGACTCCTGGCAAGTTTTACTCCTCGTGATAGAGATCGTTGGCAGCGTGAAGTGACGAACTGAGTCGGAAGGCGTGCCTGAGGAAACCCAGTAGAAGATTAATGCACTCAGGGTTACCTATACGGGGAGAAGGAAATTAAGATAAGTCTGGCGGCTTGGAAGTGAGGGGTTTACGAACGTCCACAACACAGCTTGTCGTACAGGCCCAACCGGTTTCACGCCCGTTCATCTCATAGAATACCGTGACGTTGACCTGTATTTTATCAGAAGCCAAGCTAACTTTGACGACTCCCAGGTATGGAAATCTCACGGTCAGCACGATAAGGGTCAACATCGTCGCGCTGATTGTACAGGGGTTAGTCAACATCGAACAGGCAAACCAGTTAGACACTCACACCATTGTCCTCCATGCTACATTCCTCAACGGGGGAGACATGACTCTCGAGCCCCATAACGGCAAACAGAACATGCAAGTAAAGAACGTGTCCAGGAGAGAATCCCAAATCAACACCGTCAACAATCTGTTGTCCCGATTCTGAGCAAAAGAAAGAAAGAGGTATGTATGAACTTACATGTAGTTCTCAAACTTGTATTCGCAAGTGCCATCAGCTAGGATTCTAGCTGACACACCAACATAGGTAAGGGCGAAGACCACTACCCAACCCAGTTGGGCGAGAAGACATACACGAAAAGCCCCGCTTTTCAGTCGTGGGGTATTGAGCCCCTGAGACCATACAATGTAAACCTGGTGGGTTCGACAGTATTGGCGTTAGCATCGCAAAAGACTCAATACGTGTTTCCCACCTTCTCCACAAGGAACGCAGAGATCAATACCTTGATGAGCACGCTGTGAGCCGGGTCAATATAGCGATATTTTCGAGCGAACCTTGGCGATCGCATATAGCGTGGTACATGTCAACATTGCCGCCGAGCAGACTCTATAGTTCTGTGACGTTCCAACGCCTGCGAAGAGGAACCCGGCTGCTCGACAATCGTTTGAAATATGCACTCAAAAAACCGAGTCGGCGTGCTGGAACGGAACTTACCGAGAAAAACAAATATCCATCTCAGGGAGGGAAAGTGACGTTGCAAGCTAATTCAATCCTCCGAAATTGTAGGAGTACGAGAGTGCTCACGAGTCAACAAGTATCAGAAGCATGCAGACCTTCCCCCAAGTGAGCTGTCTCCACTCCGCGAGGGTGGTCGGTACTCGAGTTGATATTAGCAAGGAGAGGAGGGAGCTTTTGATTGTGAATACCCTGCGCGAGGAGTAGAAGACTAAACCTCACCAGCCAAATAGGCAGCAGAAACTTGCCGCCATCTGTAATGATTGAGTATACTCCGGGGATTTCAAGCTCATTTCCAATCTAATCAAGATGTCGTGGGTCGAAAGGAGGCAGCGAGGAGAAACAAAACTGGCAGGGATCAATAAACAATGGTAGACGATTGGACTCCATATATACTCTGCCTTGACAGGAGGACCCTTCGGAAATGAGCGCTGGTATGGTCTGTTACATAGCGTTGGAATAGACGGAAATAAACGCCAGCTGAATGATTGCATCCTTTTCTAATCTACTCCTAGACTATTAATTAACCGCAGGAACGGCAGTATGTAATTGCCGTGTGGCATGGGCTGGCCTCGAAACCTCTTTGGGTGGTTCGTCATGGTACGGGCTTGGTACGGGCTGCCCAATCCAGTTCAGCTCCTTCCGTGGATGATCAATCTTGTCGGGCAAAGATACTTGACCAAACGGACCGGTATCCGAAATCTCGCTGGCCTAGAAGGATAACCTAAAGTGGGAGCGAAGATCAGGGGAGTTGGCAGGGAGAAACAAAGACGATCCCTGCCACGCGACGCTAATGTCGGTTCATGGGCACAAGTCCCGAATTTTAATACCATCACTATTCCGTGCTTCTTTTGGATGTGTACATGAATATATAAACCCAACTCGGCTAGCATGCCGCTCGAGGAGCACATTCACATTCAAGCCTGCGGGAGCTTAAGTAGCAATCAGCGAGACTGGGCGGTTTGAAAGGTATATAAGGGATTTTGGTTTCCACTGACGGCTAAATGAGTTCAGGCTACCGTACAAGCTACCGAACAAGTACGCATCGTCCGATCGCGCGAGGTCATCAAGGTGATATTTTTGGCTAGCAGGATAGGGCCATCTCAATAACGTGAGTTAACACAGAGAGGAGACAGGGCATCCAGAGGACCGAGCAACGACAGGTGCCTGCATGGGACAGAGGCTCAGGAATAATCTGGCGGTCTTCACTTAGCGCATCCAGATCATCGTTGGGCGTATCGCATTCATGTGAATTGAGTAGAGGATACTCACGGGCAATGATTTTGATTGGCCTGAAATAGATGACACCTACCCAGAATAGACGCGTGAATAACCATCTTAAAGGCCTGGGGCTCCTTCCTAGATTGCTCCAGCTCATACGCTCACAACGCCCTTTCATTCAGTACTGATACGGATGGCCCTGAGGGAGTATTGCAAAGGCACCCCAAGACGATCAAAAGCCCGAACAGCATAGCGACAAGAAGTAGAACATTGATTGTCAGTTCTCGGTGCCTTGTGTTTAAGGTCGTGCAGTCCGAGCGGGATTTTTGAGATCGTCCAAGTCCGGTCCTCGTACTCCGTACAGCTGGGAAGGTGTATGGAATCGATAGGGCTGCCTCACTGGAATTTCACCATGAATGCTTACTATCCGTCGTCAAGGTTGGCTTGATATAACGTCGAGAACTGTCATAGACTCTCTCAGGATCTCCAATCTATGCAAGGGCGACTACTCACGTGCTGGGAACTCGGACATCTCCAGAGTTACGTTAGAATTCTTCGAAATTTGCACTCGGGCTCGGCTATCTGTTGCGCTCATACCATTCACTTGTCTCGCCCTACGATTCTCCTTTCCATTTCTAGTACGCCCGCCATTCATTATCTGTCCTCAGTGACAACATCGCCAAGCTGACTGATAGGTGTTGCTGGAGAGAGACTGCAAAAGAGTGAGGAATGGACGGGAAAGTTCTGAGGGGAATGCGCTGGTATGTCGTTTACATCTGAACCACCCGTCCTTCCCCCTTTTTTCATTCTTGTTCGCTGTCAATGTCTCTGAGCTCTCAACCTCACGTGAACTCGAGCCTTATCTTTACCTTCCCTTCGTGCCGCCTCGCCCGACGCTGCGACTTGCTCACAACTGACCCAACCTATCGGAAGACATGAAGATATCCATTTGATCGGCCAGTGGAAGGAGATCGACCTCTTCGGCCTATGAAACCTAGGATACCCGTTGGATTCTACAAGCACCCTACGGTCGGCGGCGTTAGTCGCTGTCCGTATCTAATCTCGCTCGCCCTCCCTCAACGATACGGGAAGACAGTCATACCCTTGATGTATCCCTATCTACCGTCCACGGCGATTATATTGCTGACCGCCCGCCTCTCATTTTCCGGTGCTGCCGTCTGCTGAACCGATAGAAGAATGTCGCGTAAAGAGGACACTTGACGACATCAAGGTACAAATGGAAAAGGATCGGTGGATCTCGCGTTGGTAAGTTATCATAATTGCGTCTTTGTATATGCACTTCCATGGCCATTGTGTACAAGCCCACTTCCCGTTACTCCAGACCTCGTCTTCAAGGATTCCGGGTTTGTGGTGCCGCAGAGGTCCTTTGTGGAGGCTCTATTGTCAAGATCTTTGTCACTTCTTCGCTTTGAGACCGGATCTGATGTAGCCCTCATGCGTATTCATGAGTTTTGATTAACTGGCAATGTCGTCTTTTTCTTTTCTTTGTTGCTGGCCAGCAGCCGAACATTCTGTTCTTTCTCAGACCCTGCCGTGTAGTAGAATCGTACCTCCTGAGTGCGTATGGCACCTGGGTCTGCTCTTTGGCATTCAATCCGCTTTTCAATCCCCTCAACACATTTGCTGTCTCTTATTTACAGGTAGTTTTCGTGCGTTTTGCAGCTGCGCGTCCCATTTCGTTCTTCTCCCTCAACCTTTACCTCTTTCGCTGAACTTACCTCGAAGTTTAACACGAGTGGGTGTGGTTTTATCTTCTCAGAAGTATATTATTCCTGCTCGCACTTTCGTTCCTGGCTTCGGGTATCAAGCATCATAGCAGTAAGCCAAGCCAGCTACGTTTCGAGTAAGCACCATTATGTACAGGTTACCTTTCGAACCGAGGGATAACCTACATTTGTTCTCGGGTTCCTTCACGTTTGTTGCAGTTTCGTCAGCTTACGGAAATCACGGCTTTGATGATTCAAGATGGTCCTAGTCGGACCGAGGTTTGTAGTTGGAGTTTGCTAATGACAGGAGAGTATATACGCGGGAGGTCGTATTTCGGGCAGAACTTGGGATTAAGGATAATGACAAAAGTCAAAAATCCACAGGGCCCAACTGGGAATTGAACCCAGGACCTCTCGCAGTACTGTTGTATTTTGACAGAACCCAAAGCGAGAATCATACTACTAGACCATTAGGCCGGTGATACCGTTGATGCTTATGTGACTGTGGTGCCTCTGAGCTTTTCCTTTTTCCACCATGTCGGTCGAAATTCGGGCAGGCACAGTGGCATTTGTTATTTATATCGCTTCTCAAATTCTCCACACCCACTCATGACCTTCTCAGCAGACACAAACGCATGGAAGCGGTCCGCTTACATGGCAGCTTAAAAAGGCTGGTCTCGCATCCCGAATGTGAACGAAAAATGATGCGTATTCCAATTGTGCATCTCCTCTACCCATTGCTACTCTTCATATTCTCTAGCCCAGGTAGCAAGGCTAAAGCTCCGTCCGGCCCCTGGGACGACTTCAACTACGCGCCAAGTTCCAGGGTTGTTAGACCCGTTTCTATCAGGCGGACTGAAGGAAGTGTCAGCGGGACGCAGAATCTCCTCACCGATTCGAAGAATGGAACGGCAGATATCGCATCGGGTGCTTGGGTCACACTTGACTTCGGTATTGAGGTATGTAATTCATTCGAACGTTCTTCGTACAATACCAAAAACAATTTACTACTTGACCAAGATCGGAGGACTCATATCAATGACGATTCACCCCTCCTCACCAACACCACAATTTGCACTCTCATTCACCGAATCACCCCAATTCATCTCACCAACTTCATCCGACGATTCATCTTTCCCTGATGCTAGCCAGACGTACGATGGGGTTCTCCCCGTCGGCCTCAACTCTACCCAGTCGGCCTTTCTATGGACGCAACCGAAAGCAACGCTCCGAGGAGGATTCCGGTTCTTGACAATTGCTTCAAAGTCAACGTTGGGACTATCGAATGTGACGTGCACGATCTCCTTCGCCCCGCATGTTGCCGATATGAGGAACTACTCTGGGTACTTTTGGGCCAAAGATCGAAGCGGGTTTCAGGACGGGGACTTTCTGACCAAGTGTACGTTTCCCTTCGTCCCTTCCTGAATCTTAGTGATGTAAGTTTCGAGTGATTCAAAGTGTGGTACGCCGGAGCGTATACAGTTCAGACAAACGTGGTGCCGCTGGATACGGGGAGGCAGGTTCCGTTTGCTGCTAGAGGGAGTAAGTACTCTTTCATTTCTCGTCCAATGAATCCCATTGGTACTGATCTTCGCCTCATTCTACCTCCTTTTTGGTAGCATGGTTCAACAACGCAAGCCTGGGCGTAGCCGGACCGATTATCGTCGATGGTACGTTCTTCCATACCACTCAACCCCACTCCGACGATTTTTACCTCAAAAAACGATAATAGGTGCGAAACGTGATCGGTGAGCCATCATTCACCTCTTTACCCCTCCTTCCCTCACTTTTATCCTCAGAGCAGTCTGGCCAGGCGATATGGGAATTGCTGTCCCGACATCATTCGTCTCTACAAATGACCTCGTCCCAGTCCGGAACGCTCTCCTCACCATGTTCCATGATATAGCATCCGATGGGTCCTTGCCCGAGTCGGGACCTCCGTTGAGCCAGAAAGGATCAGATACATACCATGGGTGGACGTTGATTGGGTGTCGTAAGTCTTCAATAGCCAGTTCACCGTCACCCGAATTAAAATTTATTGCTCTTGCAGACAACTATCACCTCTATACCGGCGATATATCGACTATTCAGTCCATTTGGAGAGACTACACACGAGCTGTCGCTTTTCTAGAGCGTAAGGTCATCTACCCGAGACCTGGCGAAGAAGGAAAGATGGGAACAGGCTTGATGAATGTTACCGGTTTGAGGGACTGGGCGCGGCTGGGAGGTGGTGGTATCAATGCTGAGGGAAACGCCATTCTTTATCAGGTGAGTGGTATCGCTGATTCTCGGATATTACTCTGCCTTGGATGTCTGATAGTTGTAATGGTGGCGCTCCCCGATGTCATAGGTCTTGGTAACGGCTGCTGAGCTAGCGGAAGCTGTAGGCGACACTAGTTTATCACAAGCGTACGCAAAGAACGCCACGGATATAAAAGTAGCTTTTAATCGAGAGTTTTGGATGAACGACGTCGGTCTGCATCTCTTTCTTTCAATGTTGTCGAGTGTCTACTCACGGCTCCGATTCTGATTCTGATAGGCCTATACCGAGACAACTCCACGACGACAATGGCACCCCAAGACGCCAACGCCCTCGCTGTCTTGTACAACCTCACTCGTGAAGAATCTTGGAAATCGCGTGTGAGCCAAGGTTTAACGAAGAATTGGAGAGATCTGGGCCCCGAACCGCCCGAGTTGCCTGATACCATCAGTCCCTTCATCAGTGGCTTCGAGGTGGGGTTTCGATCAATTTTGGGATTCTATGACGTATTAACTAAACGATTCCCAGCTTCAAGCCCATTTCGAAGCGGACCAACCGCAGCGAGCGCTTGACCTCCTTCACAGGACCTGGGGCTACATGTTATACACGAATCTAAGCGTCGAGAGCACGCTACTCGAAGGATTTACAGTGAATGGGTCGTTATCGTGAGTACTGATATATTCTCTTATTACTCATCCATCTGACTGACTCGTGTATAGCTACCGCTCTTACCGTGGCTATAATTACGACCCGGCCTATACCTCCCATGCTCACGGTTGGTCTTCGGCCCCTACCTCAGCACTAACAACATACGTTCTTGGACTTGGTGTGACGACGCCCGCGGGAAAGACGTGGGTTGTCAAGCCGGTCTATGTAGAAAAGGTGAGCGACGGAGGGGATGGTGTAAAAGGAGGTTTCGAGACGCCTTTAGGATGGTTCGGCGTTGAGCTTTCCTGGGCTTCAGCGCAGGAGTTGAAGGCGAAGATTGAATCGCCAGGGGGGACAAGTGGGGTATTCATTGTGCCAAGTATCTTCATGAGCCTTGATAACGTGGAAGTTGAAGTTGACGGAAAGGTTCAGAGAGAGGATGCGAAACGGTCTGTAGCTTTGAGTGGCGGCGTACACAGTATCAGTGTTCGTACCATTAGTTAGTTTAGGTATATCCAGATCCTGACAATCGACAACACGCTTAACGGCGTCCTTTCGTCGCTGTAATCACTCGGTCTTCACCCGCAATTGTAGCAAGCCAGATCTATCTCGCAGCCATTGCCCGTGAAGCTCAACAGATTGATATTGATACCTTGCCGGTGATAATGAATTGCAACCAAGGCTGAAGGATAACGGCCGCTCACGAATCGCCCCGATGATCAGATTGTGAATTGGGTACTAACTCCCGAGAATCTGTAACAGAATGGAACGTCAATTACAACAATAGCAATATGCCAATTCAGGCGGTGCAAGTGTCATTTTGAATACACACCACTGTTCGATCATACAGCACGTCTGATTCACATGCTCCCTCAATTAGTTCCCAAAAAGGCCTGTAAAGAGAGTTTCGTTCGTTATCGCCGTGTTCCAGGTTACCGAAGTTGTCGGGTTATGTTATTCGCAAATTGCAGGAGAGTTTTTCATTGACTGGTGCACGAGAAACCCGCGTTAATGGTCTGTTAGAATACACACTAGATGCTACTAGGCAACCCCTCTCTCTTATCTCGAGATACCAGAGCCCACGAACATAAAACTAGCCATCCAAACCCGCTTGGTATGCCCTGTGAACCCTTCGTCCGTGTCTCTTGAGATCAGATCGTGAATTGAACCTTCTACCACATGTCTCACACCCAAAAGGCCTGTGACCTCCATGAGACCTCAAATGATCTGGGAAGTCTGAATGATTCAGGGTGGATGAATCTTCGAGACTAAAACTCACATTGAAAGTTATGCCTTTGGGTGAATCCTCTTGATGTACATCCGGGAACTTCGCAAAAATAAATCGGCCTGGTCCTACGATTTTCCATCGCCACCTTCGTGTAAGCTGCAGAGCCCACCGGTCTAAGAGATCCAAAGTCTCCAAAATTCGCGTCCCGGGAGGGGTAAGGGGTGTCGGCCGTTGGGGTGGTATCTATATATTCTTGAAACCAGCCGAATGGTAGCGCCGTATGATGTGCTTCGCCATTTGCAGTTACAACTGCATTATTCCACGAGAAGGAGACATCCTGTCGAACAGCATCTGGATGATTAAATCCATCATGTTCAATAAACGATCGGCCATCGTCAAACAACTGTGACAAACCGTCCCTCCCAAAGTCTATACAGGGGGCGTTTCCACTCGCCGGGTAAGACTGTTGGGGGGATTGGTGAATCTCAGGCCAGCTATTGGAATGGGTAGGAAGTCAGTGATACCGGTTGATCGTATGATGTGGAGGTTCTTACCCCAAAGGACTATCCGTAAGCGTAGAGTGGTTTTCAAAAGGCGGTGGGTTCATTGTCCCGTTTTCAATTCCGAAAAAGTGTAGTTGCCCCGTGTCAACGTTCGGAATAGTGGATATAATTTCAGGATCGTCCGACGGGTAATGGGGATTGACTAGGGGTTTGTATTTTATCCACACTGAACGAGCGCATTGACGGGCGACCAAACCTTGAGAACTAGTCGTGGGGTCAGAGGATTCGAATTCTCCTTGGTCTGGAAGATCGTCCCTTCAATCTGGTAAGTCCCCGGCGTGTCAAGAAACAAGAGAGGGCTAACCTCAATGTGCTGGGATCCATGTGAAGCAGCCCTCAACCTCGTACAATCTTATACCATATATATCCTACCGATAGGGAAAGAGTGGTCGAGAAAGGTCAACCCCTTGTGAAGGAACAGGCGCCATCTGCATTGACATTGATGGACGGCCTAAGGTTTACATCAGTAGCTCTAGAAACCCACGCTATGTAGGTCCCCCGCTTATCCGTGAGGCCCCTATCGCGGGATCGCAGTTTGGAGACAAGGGAGTGATGCTTCAAATGATAATTGGATCCGTTGATTGCTTTGATCCCTTCACTCGAGTCTCAAGGTACATCATGACCCGGCGGGTCCTGAGCAACAATCCTAAACCTCTTGCTTCGACAGGCCTTTGACGGGTAATCTCTTGACTGGACCCCCCGCTTTCTCGTGCTACGCAGTAACCCACGCATGTGCTTGATGTCTGCTTGTCTTCTATTTGTGCTATTATACTGTACATCAGAAATTTGATATCTTGGCTTGACCACCAACCTCAATGGCTCACGGTTTGTCAGTCGATCATCTGCCTTCTTAGATGGTCGCACTTCCCACTCAAAGCCCTCCTCAAATTCGGAATCGAACCCTTGAACAAGCACGGTCAACACTGTCATCATCTCGCTCATCGTCAAATTGTTTCCAATCCAGTTAGCAGGCCATTTGGATCAGATAACTAAGCTTCGGTCTTCGTCCTCGCCCAGACTCCTTCAAAAACACCCTTGTTTTATTAGGAATCCAGCGCTCCGTGATAAAAGCTTCTGGAGGCGGGACGGCAAGAAGTATCTTGGGTTGTGATGAACCCACATGTGTGGAACCCAGGCTCAGCTACCCCCAGCAATGAAGCTGTACTGTCACACGCACGATGAGATCAAGCACCAATAGTACCGCTTACTCACTGCCCGCTGATCATCTCCCCCCTCGGGTTCTAGGGGAACAACCTTGGAGTCGCCAGTTGGGCACAGGGGTAGAAACTTGAATTGATTCATTGCTTGTGAGAAGATTGATTGAGATTTTCCAAGAGCAAATTGCACGGCATATCTTCATGATTTCATGTTCCCGTACCTATTAGTTTCTAGAAACCAATTCGTTTCAAGCGAAAATACCCTTTGAATTCACCACGGACCCGTTTGTATGCACTAAGCCGGTCAATATGGTCACCTGAGATCCTTGGTCAAGGCACTCGAGGGTGTATTTGAGCCCTCAAGGATAGCTAGCAGGGAGTCTGCACCCATCCCAAACCTCGTCGGCTCATCCTCTTGTGGCCTTGCTTGTCAGTCCACGAAGAGGGCGAGGTGAAGTTCAACAACGGTCGATTGTGATATGTTCCCGAAGGTCATGAAGTACGTGCCAGGTGATATCAGAGACCGTTTCTCTCTGCTCTTCCTGTATACGTTGCGTTCCCCCACACAAGCCCAATTCCTCATATCCCGACATTTCCGGAAGGAGCAAACGTTAGGAGGTAAGCGGTCCACAGTTATGGGAAGTTATTTCATCAGATATTTCGATGCAACTTTGGTCAGTGTAGAGTGGGAGAGCAGGAAGTAAAGAAGCTGTCGTACCTTCCTCCATGCTGGAGGGAGTTTGCTACCGATCGCGCCTTGGTTGTGTCTTCCATGCTCTAACGTGATTGTGCTTGCAGCAGATCTGTGTACAAAAACCCGTGGTTACACTCACATCATTTACGGTCCCAAGGTCAAGCAAGATGGCATCTCGAGAAGCCGGCAGAACTTACGCAAAAATTCATTCGCTGAAACAAATTCGGCTGACAGGTTCTAGAAACAGAAAACAAGCTGTTCGAATCAGTGTCGTTCGAACGGGTTCTTATCGCTTGGAATAAATGTGATTAGCCTATCAGAGCCCTCTTGTGAGTTGTATCCGACGTCCCAATGGGATAAAGTACAGCTACAATGCCTAAGAATGCTGCAGTAGCGGCTATTGGATTGGATACTACAAATAAGTAGTTTCCAAGGTCCCCGTAGGTCTAACACCATCACCTCCGTCCTTATCACCGCGATTCCAACTTAGTATACCTGACCACCCAATTTCCCTCAGTTACTCACCCCGAAATCGGCACAAACCTAGTTCAATGTGTTATGTGTCTTACAACACCCTCGAACCCGTGCTCTGTGTAACCCTAATGTTTCCATTTCGATGGCGGATCGGAAGAGGTTCGGCGTTTGCGTTTGACCAGTTTTTGCCATGGTCAGCGGCTGCCGGGCCTGCAAGATACAAAAGAGAAAAAAAAAACGAAGCAGGGACTTTCCGCGCTCTGCCTCGTCTGGAACAAAGTCAGAGATGAAAGATACAGACCTGTGATGAGCGCCCAATCTGATTACCGCCTGTGCGACGCGCGGCAGTGGCTCGAATGTCACGAAGGCTCAAGTATAACGAAACGAATTATTATGGTCAATGCGTACCAGTGAGGCGATGAATGCCGGCTATTCTGGTTACTTTGATTGCCGATGAACAGCGACTGAAGTCATTTAGTGCTATGGAATATCCTCTAGCTTTACATATCTCTGCTGCGTAAGTTCGATAACCATACTGCCAAACTCAAGGCGGGGCATTTTTAAACTGTTGTCTCGTTTGAGATCCTTTTCGGTGAGTGGGATTGACGGCATTGTAATGAGAACCGATATTATCCCGACCGCTCTTTGCTCCCAGGGTGACGAAGTCTCTCGCGAGCTTGTAGACGACGTCGATGACGAAGGCGGTGATACTGAAGCGAGCATTTGTAGAGGTGAATCTGACCTCAGAGTCTTGTGTTCGGATCCTAGCTTCGAAGAAATATGTTCGACACTAGCATACAACGGCTGTGAGGGGTAAACCGGCAATCAGCGGCTGCCAATGTGGGTACTTGCGAGGTGGAAGATGACGGTATAGGCCAGGTCTTGACCAAGACGTCACAAAGGCACAAGCCATACCTTCAAGTCGACCCAAGAAATCCCATTGATCCCTACTTTTCTCAACCCAATTTCCCATAGAACCGGCTTCGATGTCTCAAGCTCTTGGTCCGTAGCTACTCGTAGGGCTCGTCTTCGTGCTCTTCTTCGCTGCACCCAGTATATCGTGATGGTGAATGCTACGAAGAAAACGGCAAGCAGTCCCCCAGTCACCCCGAAAACTGAACCGAATACCCGTCGGCATGAGAGCGTCCAGAGCAAGATCGAGAAAAACACACAGTACGGCGAGCCGATGGAGGCTCCTACTGTTCCGAGCTCACTACGAGCTCTTAGTCCATTATTCCAGGATTCTGAAGTGCCGTTGTGTTGTGTGTTGTCTCGATTTCTGCCGCGTCCTCCACCGGGGGTCCCAGTCATTAGGAAAGTCGATATGATTGTCGTAGGTCCGGAGAGAAGCAAACTTACGTCGCTAGAGCTCTTCCGACTCGTATAAGTATTCCCTTCCCCCAGCTCGAGCATAGAGTCAGTTTGATCCGTTCTGCCCTTACACCAATCGTCATACCCAGTACAGCCATTTCAAGGCACAAGTGATATCCTCGGCGCCTTGCAGCCGGACGTCTGCATATATATCATTGTCGATGGCTGTTAGGAACATAACTGTGGCACGGGAGTATGAGAGCAACTACGGGGAGAGTTCACTGCACTGCAAGAAGACCTCACTGATAGTAGTGGCGGAAATCACTAGGAAAGACCAACGTTAGATATACCAGAACGCGGTGGAAGCGAAACGTAGCAGAGAAGTCAAATAGATCGAACGCATCGTGCGAGGGATAACGAGAGCCGCTCGTTACATCTCAGCCAGCAGCACCAGGAATTTCTGTTCTCATCAATCGTTCTTGTCATATATCAACGGCGACTGGGGGTACGGAGGGAAGCTAAGGAGCCTTGCTGTTGAAGAGACAGCATCCGCATCCTTCGAAACAGCGTGCTCTTGGCATGTTGAGAGAAATCGACAGGAACGCTCCAAGGTCGTGTGAATCCACTGCCATCTCTTTAATTATATCCTCGCTTGAAGCACGGCCATTACCTGTCTTCGTTCGACAGCAAACACGAGCTCTTCGTGACTTTATAATGGACGTAACTTTAAGCTTCAAAGGCTGAAAAAAAAGCGCTAGTTTTTCATTCGAATAGTATACGGAATTCTCCGGTGGGTGCATTGGCATTGATTAGCCTTTTTTCGCCGAATAGGAGACAAGAAAATGTTGCTCACAAGAAAACAGGGAACTTTACCCGCTAGTACACCGCCTCAACAATGGTAGTCCCGAGTTCAAGCTGGGGCCTCTTCATATTATACTCATCGACCTTCTTCGACGGCATGGCCATCAAGATCAACACGGTACCAGAAGCCTTGGAATCAATTGTCGGCGAGGTCACTTGAGAATTCGTTGAAACCATGGAAGAGAAGAATGAGGGCGCCGAAGCAAGCGAGGGTCGAGGTGGCGAATTAGTGATGGTACGAGAAGGATGTATATCGTGCCGTTGAATGTGGGATTGGCGTCTATCTGCCTTTCTGGTGTTGACAGTTTTTATCTTGAAGGATGCAGACACGGGCTACGAGAGGTCTTGTAAGTAAACGATAGACCGTCTAAGCAACGATTGAGAGGAAGGGGAATGATAACGGAGATGAAATGCAGCACGGCGGCCGAACGAGAGCATAGATATATACCTGCAAGTTCGTCCACGAAAGCTCGCTCATACCACCTTCCTTTAACTGGACTTCCCATAGCAGGGGCTTCGTCCGATCGGATTCGTGAGCCAAAGCCATCCTTGCTAACCATTCCTCTTGTATTCTGCGCCTCCGTGTAAAGCGGAGTACGACAATGATTGATACCAAGAGCAGGATAAAGATGGCACCAATGAAAGAGTAAACTACGTGAAGTAGTCAGTAAAAAGAGCGGAAAGTAAGTGCGAAAGCGCTACTCGCAATACAACGAGCCAGAGGAAGCTCCCGTTTGGGGCTCGCCACGAGCCGAAAGTCTATGGTCCCAATACCTGATACTATAACCGTCTCGAGTACAATCCCCTTTCCATGCTCCGGCTGGAATCATCTGCGACAGTGTTGGTCTATCTTCTGTGGGAAGCGACATTGTTGACTTATTCTTGACTTGAGACACTGAACTCCTGCTACTAATATACCCTGCAAGTTGTGTGCGTCATTTCTGGTGCCAACGTAATGCAGCCGAGCCTCATTTGTAGAGCGACGCATCTATTCATCATTCGGGCTTTAACAATAGGTAGGGCGAAAGGGTGTGAGAGCCAAACTTGTAAGAATAGTCTTGCGTGTAAATAAATCAAGTAGAAGGGCTCTACTTAATGATGCTTTGCGGTAGATGCTTTAACGTCCATGACAGAAGACTGCTTACGCAGTAGGTTGTGGCCAACGTCGGGAATGGGGTGGTAGAGCAAGGGCGGAATGGTTCCGGTTCTCCTCTATGCAGTATGGTCTATAGAGTACCTATAACAAACTCGTTATATGTTTGGAGCACGATCAGGAGACTCACTTTCCCAAGGTGTAATGGTCAAACGACAAGAAAAAAGAAGGGAGCGTTATCGGCCGAGGTTTATATATTCCCAGCACGTGCGAGACGTGCCGCCCACCTCCCCACACGATGTAACGATGCGAGATCAGGCTTGAGGTTGACTAGGACTCGTGAACCGTGAGTTTAAGCTGTTACCCGGGCAAAAAAAAACCCACCGAGACCTGAGCTGCACTTTGGCTGTTCGCCCCGAGTCATGGCTCAAAGATGTGTATACACGGCGTGGAGGAAAATGACGACAGCAGTTGTTCAATCAGTACTAAAGCTGCCACTAACAATGTATCGGCTCGAACAAGGATCGAGTACTTGTGGTGAATCTCAAAAGGGCGGCCTGTTCTATTGTTCTGCATCACTTCGGAGACATCATTCCTCTCACTTGACGGCCTCGATAACAGCACTCCCAAACTCAAGGTGTGTCAACCTCTTCGGCCATTCGAGGTTCTGGTGGTCAGTTGCATTATACTTCGTGAAATGCATCGGGTCCGAAGGAACTGACATAGTAATTAGCATTGACACGGTGCTAGCGATAGTAAACGCCGCCACTCTTGAGGACGGTGAGAAGGACACTGAAGCGAGTTAGCGTCAAGATCATTGGCTTTATATGATACAAGCAGCCTACTTTGGTTGTGGTTAGGATTTCGTAGAGGGTCTGCCAAGATGCCGCCATTTTCTGGTAGATCATGAGTCTTTCCGGGACCGCCATGACATGATACGGGCTACGAAGAATAGAGAAACAAGAAAGAATGAGTTTGGAATGAGTGACATAACCAGAGATAACGCTCGCCAGGAAACAAACAAGAAGGTCTTTCATATCATTCGAGCAAAACCATACCTTAACATCCGCCCAAGAGAACTCCGCCATCCCTTCTTTCGACAACCGAACCTCCCATAAAACTGGTTTCGTCGTGTCCCATACACGATCAATTTGCGTCCGGAGTAATCGCTCTCTGGTCCGTCGCCGTATGCGGTAGAATACGGATGCCAGAGAAATCAAGATTATCACGAGACATGCGCCCAGAAACAAATAAGCGATATTTATTGGGTATCATCCGGTCGAGACAAAGAATAACATCATAATACTCACCATACGACGATTGAGTAGGAATTCGTGCACTTCCAGGTTCACCACGAGATTCAATTTCCGATCAATATTCCCAATCGCCAGTACTGCCGTCGTCTTGAATTTCCTCGTGGCCCCAATAAGTCCGTGACTCCATTCGTTTCACAGAAATCGTCGGGTATTGGTTAATGGTTAACGGTGAGTGGTTAGTGACGTCCTGACTGGAGTCACCAGACACTTCCCAGCTCATATACCCTCCCGTCCGAGGTGTTATTAACTAACGACCCGTTAAGGCTTATATGCTGTACCATTCGTCGTCACTAGTTCATTCCGACCATGGTCTAGACCATTGTTGTGCCGCACTTCCCTCCACCTCCATCTCTGCCTGGTAGCAGAGTAACAACGACCGACTCTGACCCGGATGTCAGCACGTCGCCTCCGAGGTTGCCTCCCCGACCGGAGAATCGCGAAAGACACGATGGAGGTCCTGTGGACCCAATTGTATTGGAAAGGGTTCCCTCTGGTAAATTGGCTTCTGCCTATGGGGGTATTGCTGGGAACTCCGTACATTAAAGTAGTGCACGGAGATATGGTAGTGCTGTTTGAAGTGGGTGGAGAGGACACTTTGCAATTGAGCGTGGTACGTGTCTGATGAACCTCGTTCGTCCTGTGTAGGGCAAACACATAGATATCGGCTTTGAGGGAAGGGACCTTCTGCGAGCAAAACCGAAGTCAATAAAGGGGACTCGAGGAGATGAATGACAGAGATGAGACCGACATTAAGGTCCGGCCAAACTATGTGCGTACCTAAGCGATAAACGTATCATACCTTCATGCTCAAAACCAGGTTCTCGAGGCTGACGTAGTGAGAGCAGTGTTATGAGGAAAGAAAAGTGCCGCTTTTGGAGGCGGAAAGCGTAATTAGGGCGAGAGGTAGGAGTCACAAATCCCTCGGGCTCGCGTCTAAACGGCGAATGCATCGCGTGACAAAAAATTGGTAATGTCAAGCCTCTCAAGCACGAAGCTACCCGCTTCTTTCTGCGGAGGCTAGTTCGGCTCGCTGTGGGTCGGAGAGTCACGAGGGAACCATCATAATCACTTACAATACAATAGACCGAACGAAAGCAAGTACTATATTGTTTATGGACACTTCCTCGAGCCATCCTCCCAGCCTAATACACCCCCCTCTTACCACCACCTTTTAGATCTTTGACCTCGAGAACAGTACTTCCAAAATCGACCTCCGGCATCTTCGTATTTCCGTTCGCGCTCTGGGCAGCTGGCATCGCAACGAGCACTGAGACTGTACCCGTGTGAGCCGTCTCGGACGAGAAAGTTGAGAGTGGTAGTGATGAATCGAAGGTTGATTCAGACATCAAAGACGATGTAAATGATCCTGACTCGGATGTGCGTCGAGAGGAATACCTGTGAGACGAAACGGGTGACTTCGGACTAGTGAAGATGCTAGAGTAGCGTGCGCCACGATGGTAGCGAGTATCTGCTTGGTGTATTGGGGCAAAAGCCTGCAGGGTGCCTTGATCTGCTTCGGCGCGTAACTTCTTCTCAACACTGGCGGATACGGGCTGTAAATATTGCATGAGCACGATGACTTAAGAAAAAGAGAGCAGATAAACGAGATGAGGTTGGAGATATTGGATGAGAGCGAAGGCTAGGACGATTCATGAAGCTGAGACAACCAATCGCATGTATTCGGGAACTTCAGAATCATAGAAGTAAACTTACCTTTTCGTCAGCCCAAGCGGACACATCTAGCCTGTTCTGCCTATCCTTCCTCAACCAGGCCTCCCATAGAGTCGGTTTCATTTGCGGAGTATTATCATCCACCGCCGAGAGATGCTCTGTCGTCCTTCGGCGATGTCTTCTGTAGTAGAGAACCACAATGATTGAGACCAAAATCAAGCCAGCGAGCGCGCCCATTATTGCGTACACTGTACAAAACGACGTTAACGAATCAGAACTAAGAGAACGAGGGCAAGGAAGCATAGCTTACAATATACCGAACCATTGGAATTTCCTCGTCGGTCTTGGTCACTTTGGCTTCCCCTCCCGCTTCCTTCCCCCCATGTCCTATTCCCGTTCCATTCCCCGCCGCGAGTCCAAGTACGCGTCCACGTTGGGAATACCGTCGAACTCGGATCCAAGGTAGGTGTTCCTGACGGTGGGGTCGTAGCCATATTGAGGGCGGTAGGATACTCGTGGAGAGTATCGAACGCTAGTTATATACCCTCTTCGACTGAGCGGATAAGGCTAGATATACTGTTTGCAGCGAGAGTACCGTTTTGTCTTTGTCGTCATCTTCGGCCGTGACCTAGACCATATCCGTCTTCCGCAGTCGAGAGGTTTCCGTACTATGTGAGTATGATGGCGCGCATAGCAGTGAGAACAAAATTGCAAGGTTTGGAGGCCGTGTATATGGGACAAGGGAAGTGAGTCGTTGTCGAGAGATGGTGACGGTGAGAAACAAGGAAACCTCATAGAAGTCTTGCGGGGTCCGCAGTCCCAGGGGTCCCGGCTTCGGTGCACGTGTTGATGAGTCCAAGCAAAATGTCGTTTTCCCCCTCTTGTTTTGATTTCCGACCCGCCACCATCACGGGCTACCCAGTTGCGCTAGTTACATCGTTCTTACACATCTATACAGTACCCATGAAGATGAACTCCCATAGCGCGCTATATTAGTATTGAGCTGATACGAGTGCTTTGTGAGTACAGCAACCCATTTCCCGACCTCAGCACCTATCATTAACCCCCAATCAAATCTTTCCCAGCAAAACTGAGCAGCTCCATTCGAGAGGTGGCTTCGAGACTGAGAAACATTAACCTTGAACATGCAAGTTGCTCCCGGTGTTGGCCTAGCTTTCGTAAGCCTACGCAACGAAGATAACTTGGGTTTTGGCGCTTAGGGCAAACTCCACTAAGGCTGTGGTATCCTGCCATTCCTAGCCCGATGATAGCCCCAATCTCGTGCGACGTCCAGTGGCGGGCGTGGGTCCGTGCGGCGTTGATTCATACATACTTACCCACCTTTGGCCCGCTATATTCATGCCTTGGGATGATTGTGAGATCTAGACGTCCATGTCAGCCTTACATAACTGCATATTGCTACGGGAGAGGCAGTGAGTCATTGAGTGTCTTTTCCCTTTTTCCCTTACTCCCATATATGTCGCTATGCCCCAACTTCCAAGGATCACCAACGTAGAAGCTGCGCCTGATACATTCGCCGGTGCATCCCATGTACGTTTGAAAGGTACAGCTGGTTTCAGCCGTGTCGAAGGAGGTTGTTTCAGCCACTACCATGTAGTACGAGACTGATTTCTGGCTCTCCTGCCGAGCTGAGATGTTCATTCTGGCTCGCAATGAGCCGGATTATCTGGCGGAAATCCCAACGAAAATCCATATTTCGTTCTCCGATCATGAGTGTCACCGCCCAAACCGATCCACCTAATTCTACAGGTGCCTTCGGGGGGAAAGGTCGTAAACGAGCTGAATAGCTGGGGATTCCTCGACGACGGAGATTGAAAGACGCCCGAAGGTATGC
>JANHQD010001447.1:0-12970 GCA_024721195.1 Marasmius sp. AFHP31 | reverse complement strand
GGTAGATAGCTGGTCCCAACGACAAGTTAGATATATTGTAGATAAAGGAGAAAACAAAGTACTACTCACCTGGTCCCAACGACAAGAGGTCAAGATGAGGGACCAGGTGCAAACTACCTAGCTTATATACTAGAAGGTGAGTTGTGCGAGAATAAAGAAAGATAATAGGGAACAAGGGGAAAACAATAGTAGTCCAGGTATAGAATAAGAACGAGTCCGGAACAAGTAACTGTTGTATGTCAAAGAACAAAGAGAACGATGGAAACAATAGATGGAATCAGTTGTGAAGGTGATGTGAGAGAACAAGGAGAACAAAGGGAACAATAGATGGGATCAGTTATGAGGACGATGTGAAAGAACAAGGAAGGAAATGATGGGAATGATGTGGAAAGGGAAACTGGGTATCTAGCGGGCATCAAACTATCAAACAGGCGCTGAAAGGGGAATGGGTGCTAAGAAAGGAAAAGATAGGGGAAAAGCGGCACTTCATGACAAGAGCTGAGAAAGGAGGAAGAGAGGCAGAGGCAGAGAGAGCAGTGGGAAAGAGAGGCAAAAGATGAGAAGGAGAGGGAAAAGAAGAGGCAGACCCTATACGACATTAAAATGGGGGTAGGAATGGGGGCAGACTTGGACACGTTACCAAAATATGCAAAGGACAGGGCAGATAGGAGGGAGTTTTTCCCATACTGCTACACATTGTCGTCTTTCTGTTGGGAGGTGGAAGAGGCAATTCTCGGCTTGATGGGCGATCACAGATACAACCTCACACAAGAATCTAGTGGAAAAATAACCTTCAGGCTGTCATCTTCTTCCTTGTGACCATCACCCAAGGGGATAGTGGACACGGATTTGACTTGAGAGCAAGTTCTCTTGGGGAAACCCATGTTCATCTCATCGCTCATTGGTTATTGGCCCAAGAAACACATTGATATTGTTGAGCCAGCATAGTTAAATGCACAGTGGGTAAGATGAAATGAACCTCACATGGGTGATACTTGAGTTAGAAGACTTGAGATGCTTGAGTTGTAGTGCAATAGACTGGTAAAGTCGTATATTGAACTGAGGACTCTAAGCCTCTATCTACCTAGCTTCTATACTAAAGTCCTTGCCTATCTACTAGTCATATAGACGTAGGTAAGTGTGAATACGCTTACTGATACTACTACTAGAAGTAGGCATAAGTTCCTATGCTGAGTGAGCAACGTATAAGCAGATACATGCTAGCTAGGTTATAACTGGTCTGCTAAGTATAACAGTCCGTTGTGCCTCGCATATTGGAGGCTCTACTAATGCTATTCGCTATAAGCGTGTGCATGAGAGTAAGGTACATATCTACAGAGTCATTCATGATGAAAGTAGATATGTAGTATGAGACTTGCATGAGAGCGCAAGTGTAACTAGGAACAAGTCCTATTATTAGTTGTACGCGTACACAACACGTCAACAATGTATCACATGATATCCAACATGTTCAACAGATATGTTCTCGACATTCTATGCGAAGATGGAGGCGCATCTGGAATTGAGGAGACACAACAGAAAGATGGTCATGGCCCGCTATCACGCAGTGGCGAGATGCAAGTTTTACAAGGCAATGGAGGAGGGTGACCCCTTCAGCATCTCGGTCATCTCGACGGAAGTACTAGGAGACTGTAGAGACAGCAATGAGGAAAAGGAGAAGGAAAAGGAAAAGGCAATGTCTGAGTAAGTCCTTACCCTTCAATTGAGGTTGAGAATTCTGCTGATGTGTTATCTTGATATTAAAAACATTCAAACGCTCTGCTACTGCTGATGCACCAACTGCATTGTTTGCATTGACCGCATTGTTCACATGGATTGCATTGACACATCACATGGAAGCTTGCTTGGAAATGCATGCGCCACCCACCACAATGGAACATCCCGCACAATTATATTGTACAGGCGCACCACAGATGGAGGGAGATAACACAGCACACCACTGAAAGGTTTGCCCAGATGGGAACCCTACAACCCTCGCAGAACTGAGCCCAGACGCTGCAGACTCTGTGTAGGAAGCATAACAGGGACATGTCAAACTAGACATCACCGTACAAACAGAGGCAACCCAGCATGCAGAAGGCACCGGCACATCAGCAGGGGGGAAGCTTTGCTTAATCCTTTTGGGAGAGTGAGGAGCACCACACAAATAGGTGCCCGAAATATCTTGGAAGGGACAAGCATAACATCAGAAACTGCCCGAGGGAAGTCATGTGGGATGCCAAGACCCCCACCCCTTGCAACAAGAACAAAGGGGGTTCCTTGAGAATCCAGATGGACAGGAGCTCTGCCCCAACTGGCAGCAAAAGCAAGGCTGCACCATTACTACCCATCCCCTCAAGCACGAGTGTTTGGGGTGCAGAGAACGTGGTTATGGAGGTCAGGGTTGCTCTCTCGGCCCTCAGTGAGCGAGCAAAAACACCCCTTATAGCAGACGCCTGGACAAATATCTTGGAAACCACAGGCCTTTTGACAAGATACCTGCACATAGCTAAATCTATACATCTTGGCTTTGACATGGGTATACCACACATCTCGCAAACCTATACTCCTGCTAATAAAATACACACCCCCAAGCACATAGTCGCATTCAATGTTATTGCCGAGAAGGAGCTCAGTCTTGGGCGCTGGTTAAGGCCATATCCATGGCGGGTAATCGAGGAGGTCATAGGAAATTTTCAAACATCTCCCATAACCATGGTGCCGAAACCAGGGTGATTGGGAAAGTTTAGACTGGCTCAAAATCTATCATTCCCCTTCACGTGGCAACGACTCAGAACACAAACCGTATCTTGGATTCAATGACAGACATACAACACACTTTTACGACACATGCAATACCATCACATCCATCAATTTCCACATCGATTCAACCCTTTACCCTTGTCTATGGGGTACTTTTGCAAACACCTGCCACTTGTTATGGACGCTGCCGCCAGGAAGTCAAGGAGCAGTGAGGGATATCTCAGAAGCATACCAGGTGGTACCGCTGCACCCCTTGCAGTGGCCAGGGGCAGTGGTCAGGCTATCTGACTCAGACAAGTTCGCGGTGGACACAAGATTAATGTTCAGACTGTCATCAGCAGCAGGAACTTTCAGACATGTAGCGGACGCCGGGATCGAGATTTTCAGATTGCAGGGCATGGGGCCTGCAATGAAATGGGTCAACAATCACTTATGGTTGAGAATCAGGAAAGAGTGGTTAGCAAGGGCAAACAAGATAAGAGAGGAGTTGAGGCAGAGAGTAGCAGATGCAGAAGGGGTGCAGCAGCTTAGGGGGAGGCTACTTTTCACAGGGCAGGTGTTACCTTCGGGAAAACCAGAGGAGTTTGATGATGACTTTTGTTATCCTCTAGTTGACCTTTTGGCATCAAGTCCCTGATCCACAGATGATGCTTTGTATACATACGCCTTTTGTGACATCAACCGAATATCACGCATTTTGGGGTATTTTTGGGAGCTGTCCAAGGACATTCAGTTTGGATTTGAGCCAATATACTTTGGTTTCCAGTGGAACTTGCCTGAGCTCATTGTGTCAATACCAAAGGAGAAGAGGGAGAAGTACCTGGAAAACATCAGGGAATGGGAGGAGAGGCAAAACCATTCCGCAGAACAAGTATCCAGTCTTCATGGGAAATTGGTGCATGTGAGCTTCGTTCTGTTTGCGGGGAGGGCTTACCTCATCAAACTGGAAAAGATGAGGGCATTGATGGAAGGCTCTCCTGCCCTTGTCTGTCACTGATCACCATGACAGCTACCGCAGGATTTACAATGGTGGAAGGACCGTTTGGCAAAGCCCATCCTTGCTCCTATTCCGGGACCAGCAGAGATCATAGACCCACATGTCTTCTCAGACGCTAGCAGAGGTCATGGCATCAGCCTCCACATCAGAGGCTATTGGAGATTGTACAGACTAATTCTGGGATGGAGGGGAGAAAATGGAAGAGACATTGGTTGGGTGGAAGCAGTGGGATTTTGGCTTGCAATCCTCAACATTGCACCTTTTTGCCAAACATGAGGGCACTACAAGGTATGGCGCAGCACGCATACATTGAAAGAAGAAAAGACAGCTGACATAAATTTGACATAGGTTTATGGGGACAGTGAAGGAGTTGTTGAAGGGTGATGGAATGGAAAAAGCAGAAACAGACCTACCAATGGTATATTCAGACACATTCATAGGATCATTGAGGAGAGCGGGTTCCACATAGACACCAGATACATCCCAAGTGCAGGGAACCCTGTGGATGGACCATCTAGAGGAAAGCTTGGTCCTAGGAACCTCCTCCTTCCAAAGACTGAGATTCCCCTCAAACTCAGAAATTTCATCGTTGACTTTGACAAACCCCTTACAGAAGCCAAACAACTATTCTCAGACTCTGGAGGACGCATTATACACGCAACTAAACCTGCACAACAAAAACATCAGAAAGAGGAGCTCAGGCGACAGATGGAGAGAGAGGCAGTCAAACTTACCGAAATTGCCAAATCTTGGGAGTAGATCATCATCCCGAACCTCAGGTACAACTTTCCCAACCACCCTTCCCCCTTGTCCTACCGCCTCTATACGCCCGTACCTGCAGAATTTGACACTAGTTTCATCTCCATTAAGGCCTTACTGTGCAGCAAAGGAGTGTCTCCTGTTATGGCAGCCCTTACAGCATCGAGTATTGAGAGATAGCCAAGGGGTGAAGATCGAGGTATCAGAGGAGGACATAGCCCGAATCATGACAGTCATAATGGGCACATATGCAGACTCGACACTGCAGACATACGCAACAGGTTTATTGGTCTTTCATGTCTTCTGCGACACTCATCAGCCAGCGATACCAGAAGAGAGTAGAGCACCAGCAAGCACAAGCCTGGTAAGCTTATGGATATCCCACGTAGCAGGGGCATACTCAGGCTCTGTGGTGAGGAATTAGGTCTTCGGATTGCAGGTGTGGCACATAATACACAGCTTGGATTGTAAAATGAGCAAGAACAAGTTTGACACCATACTCAAGGGCACGGAGAAATTACAACCACCAGCAGCAAAACAAAAGAAGCGACAACCGTGGACAATTCCCTTCATGGAGGCAGTAATTAGCAAGTTGAATCTCTTAGATCACCGAGATGCCGCCGTGGCGGCTTGTCTCACCACCATATTCTGGAGTGCCGCAAGGGTAGGAGAACTCACAATTCCAAACCTGAGAACTACAAGTTCAAGAAACATGCCACAGTCACGGACATGAGGGATGGTACAAACGAGGAGATGCCAATGAAAATCTTCCACATCCCTTCAACAAAGGCAGCTCCCCTCATGGGGGAAGACATTTACTGGTCCCCTCAACGGGGAGCATCAGATTCGAAAGCAGTACTGGACAATCACCTCAGAGTCAACAACCCCCTGCCAAACCACCACTTATTCTCCTACCTGCACAACAGGAGTGGGAAAACCTCTCGGAGGCCGCTGACAAAGACAGCTTTCATTGACAGGTCAGCAGAAGCAGTGCGAGGAGTGGGGTTGGAACCTCTGCAGGGACATGGTATTTACATGGGCTCCATGTTGGAATACCTGTTGAGAGGAGTGAGTTTTGAGGCAGTTAAGATGTTGGGGAGGTGGAAGAGTGACGTGTTCCTACGATATCTCTGGAAACATGCTGAGATAATGGCACCTTACATGCAAGCAGAACTTCACCAAGCATTCATATCATTCACCATGCCCCCTGTTTGGTAGTTCACAAACCAGTTTTCATTGCACCACCGTGTATTAGCACAATGTATCTAACACACATATCCAGCACATACATGTTTAGCACACAACCCAATCTATGTGCACACCTTGTCCCAGAAGACGCCGGCCATCCTTGCCAGAGGAAAGAGAGAGGAAAACAGAACCAGGTTGGTCCTACAAGAGAGGTAAATCAGCAGAACTTCCTGGACAAAAGGGGCTAGAGGTAGGGTAGCCATCGGTTTGGCTTGTCGCGAGGCTCCTTCCACCTGGGTATCTGCACTGAGCTGCTGATGCGTCACCAGCTCCTCACGTATGGGTATCACAGCCAACTCAGATCCCCACGGCAGAAAGTCTCGCTGGGGCCTAGGGGCCCTTTGGGCCCTTGCCCATACTCTGCTCACAGTCACTGATAGAGCCTGAGCAGCAGGCATAGCTGGTCACAAGGAGGCCATATAGACCTCCACCTTTCTCTCTCTCTCGAGCACTCACAGGCGTAGTCTAAAGATGTAAACCACCCAAAGATGAAATAGGTTGGTGTGTTAGGGAACCTCCTAGGTGTATCAAAAATATAGGTGTAGCTGTGTGTTGTATCGTAAAAGCCTTCATGACATCCATCTTAGTTTCAATGTGGCCATATCACAGATCACACACATACACCTCCACTAATAAAAATTCACACTCCTAAGCACATAGACACCTTCAACATCATCACAGAAAAGGAGCTTTGTCCTAGACGTTGGCTAGGACCTTACCTGGGACAGGTGATTGGGGAGGTCGCAGAGCAATTTCAAACTTCCCCCATCACCATGGTACTGAAACCAGGATGACCAGGCAAGTTTCAGTTGGTTCAGAACCTGTCGTCCCCACATTCCCCCCTTTGTGGCGGCAGCTTGTTGGAGAGTGAATTAGATCTTAGATTTTGAAAACAGGATACAACACCCAGTTACGGAACACACACTATCATTACATCTATCAACTCCCACATCAATTTGACTCTCTATCCCTGCCTTTGGGTACTTTTGAAAACACCTGCCATATGATATGAACTACACTGCCAGGCAGTCAAGGGGCAGTAAGAGACATCTAGGAGGCATATTGTGTAGTTCCCTTGCACCCCTTGCAATGACCAGGAGTGGTGGTCAGACTCTTGGACTCAGGTAAGTTTGCAGTGGACACACACTTAATGTTTGGCCTGTCATCATCAGCAGAAACCTTCAGACACCTCATGGATGTGTGTTTAGAGATTTTCAGATTGCAGGGCATGGGGCCGATAATGAAATGGGTCAACGGTCACCTATGAATGAGGATCAGAAGGGAATGCCTAGAGAGAGCAAATGAGATCAGAGAGGAATTGAGGCAGAAAGTGCTAGACACAGGAGGACTGCAGCTGGTCAGAGGAAGATTGCTGTTCACAGGACAGACACTACTGTTGGGAAAACTGGAGGAATTCGACAATGATTTTGGATACCCCTTAGGTGACCTTTCTGTATTGAGTCCCAGATCTGCAGATGACATCTTGTATACATATGCCTTTTGTGACATTGACCAAATATCATATATTTTGGGTTATTCTTGGAAACCATCCAAAGACATTCACTTTGGTTTTAAGCCAATAGACTTTGGTTTCCAGCAGAGCTTGCCCAAAATGACGGTATCAGTACCAAAGGAGAAGAGGGAGAAGTACTTGGAGGATATTAGAGAATGGGAAGAAAGGCTAAACCACTTGGTGGAGCAAGTATCCAGTCTTCATGAAAAACTGGTACATGTGAGCTTTGTCCTCTTTTTGGGAAGAGCTTACCTTATCGAGTTGGAAAATATGCTGGCATTGATGGAGGGTGCACCTGCTTCTGTTTGTCACAGACCACCACAACAACTACCATAAGACTTACAGTGGTGGAGAAACCATCTGTCAAAACCCGTCTCAGCACCAATTCCTGGGCCAGTGGAGATAATGGACCTGCATGTCTCCTCAGACACTAATGGAGGTCATGGCATCAGCCTCCACCTCTAAGGCTACCGGAGATCATATTGACTCATTCCAGGATAGAGGGGGGAGAACAAGAGAGACATCGGGCAGGCAGAAGCCATGGGGCTTTGGCTTGCAATCCTTACCATCACATTGTATTACTGAGCTGGAAAGCACTACAAGGTATGACACAGCATGAGCAGATGATAGCAGCAGAGAAAGCTAACACCATTAATCTAGGTTTACAGAGATAATGAAGGAATTGTTGAAGGATGGTGGAAAGGGAAAAGCCGAAATTAACCTACCAACAGTATATGCAGACTGTCCTAAAGTGTAGATCACTAGAACTTCAGATATAGAAACAGCAGCAGTAGAAGTTGTCTAGCAGAGATGATGACAGAGAGCAGAGACAACAAGCAGAGAACAAGAGCAGATGAGAGAACTGGTCCCAACAACAAGAGGTCAAGATGAGGGACCAGGTGTAAACTACCTAGCTTATATACCCAGTCAGTGGTATAGAATATGAACCATGCATCAAAGACCAAGGATAATAAGAAACAAGGAGAAAATAATAGTAGTTAAGGTATAGAACAATAACGAGTCCGAAACAAGTAACTGTTATGTGTAAAAGAACAAGGAGAAAAATGGATGGAATAGGTTGTGAGGACAATGTGAAAGAACAAGGATGTGGAAAGAAATGATGTGGAAAAGGGAAACAGGTGTCTGGTAGGCTTCAATGTAACAAATGGGCGTCAAAAGGGGAATGGGCACTAAGAAATGAAAAGATAGGGGAAAAGCGGCACTTCATAACACAGACACATTCATAGGATTACTGAAGAGGGAGAATTACACACCAGATACATTTCCAGTGCAGAGAACCCTGCAGATGGCCCATCTCAAGAGAAGCTTGGCCCTAGACATCTCCTCCTTCCAAAGGCTGAAATTCTGTTATGACTCAAACACCTCCTGGCTTGCAAACATTACACTGCCCAACCCAAAAACCTGAAAAAACAGTGTACCCCTTGGATTTACATCTTAGATCCATGTCACCATGATCTTTCACAGCCCCCAGTACAGTTTTCCAAGTCTCTCCCTTACCCTGAGCATATCCATCAGCCTCCAGCACACATTCTTTATTTCACTCACAGTCATTTTACTTGAATTTCTTCTTGCCAACCTTACATGGGTCAATAGACATTGTAAGTAGAAGGGAAAGTCTCTAAACAAAATGTGCAGGTGCAACTAACACTTTTACAAGTCCGTAAAGTGCTAGGAATGTGTTGGCTTGACAAAGTTTATGTCCTGCTAAAGATAGACAGAACAATGGGTAACTCTGTTGGTGGAAACTTGGGGACAGGTAGGTCAGTGGCAGATATCAAGACAAAGAAAACAAGATGATGGTTCAATACAATCTTCAACAGATAAAACACCTCTCAACAGGCAATACGACTAGACCTCTCAATGGATCTTGACGACAACAACAGACAACAAGACCACTTAATGGGCCAAACAATACAACAACAACAAGTGAGGACACTGGTACAACTTAGAACAATTCATTCAAACAATCTCAATGCAATTCAAAGGCTTTTAGATTTCTCTATGAATTCACAGTGCTTGTTACAGAAACCAGGCAAATGCTCTAGGTGGATACAAGACTGCTTTATGCTAATGTGTGTGGGCAGATGTTCTGAACTTTCCTACTGAAGTGGGGTAGTACTTGCTGGGGAACCTACATAATCCCTATGTCCTTATATACTTGTTCAACTGACTATCATACCAATCATTTATTCTGCCTCTTTATTCTGTGTTTCTGTAGGAATGTTGCCTGAAGAGGTAAAATCCTGCCCCATTGGTCAATATTCTCTACAAATTTAGACCACTGGGCCTATTGATGGCGTGCTCAGAGGGGTATAGTTCTGCTAACTTGTTCTGACTCAGTCCACTGGGCTATCTACATAATCCAAACACTCTTATTGGTTCTAGCAATTTTCTTGCTCAGTCAGCCTAGCCCTCTGCTACTATATGCTTCCAGTGCTCCATATCTCCCTTGTTCTAGGTCAGGCTACGTCCTCTTCAGCATACTCAAACCTCTTCTTCTACATGCTCAATACCTACTCTACACTTCTGGGATAAAGCTCCCGACAGTAAATAGCCAGTAGTCAAACTAGTTCAGGAGCTCTACAAAGGTGTGTCATGATCAATAGTCTTCTTGTTCTTGAAAGTCTAATAGTCTAACTTCTAGCCTATAGAGATCTACCCTGCTCACCCCAATGGGGTAATGGCTGGCAACCTTCCCTATTATTGACTCTGGCATTTAGCTACGCTCAGCTCTACCATCATTTCACCCAACAGTTCCATAGCATTGCTCCTCCAACACTTTATTCTTGCATAACACACCTGTTCAGTGGCCATATTCTTCTTATCCCAGAGCAATCCTGCTCAGGCTGTCATGAAGTGCCACTTTTCCCCCTATCTTTTCCTTTCTTAGTGCCCATTCCCCTTTTAGCGCCTGATTGTCACTTTGACGCCCATTTGTTACTTTGACGCCTACCAGATACCCGGTTCCCCTCTTCCCATCATTCCCATCATTTCCTTTCCCATCCTTGTTCTTTCACATCGTCTTCACAAGCTATTCCATCCATTGTTTCCTTTGTTCTCTTTGTTCTTTCATATACAACAGCTACTCGTTCTGGACTTGTTCTTATTCCATACCTGGACTACTATTGTTTTCCCCTTGTTCCCCTTTTATCTGTCTTTATTCTCGCATGACTCATACCCCAGTATATAAGCTAGGTAGTTTACACCTGGTCCCTCATCTTGACCTCTTGTCATTGGGTCCAGGTGAGTAGCTAACTTTGTTTCTCTTTATCTTCAATATATCTAACTTGTCATTGGGACCAGTTCTCTATCTGCTCTTAATCTCTGCTCTCTATCTCCGTCATCTCTGCCGTCGTCTCTGCTAGTCGACTTCTGCCGCCATTGTTCTATACCCGAAGTCTTAGCGCTTTAGGACATTAGGTCAAGATCCTTATTGCACTGACAGCCTAACCACTGGGAAGGTTGTCCTTGCAAGATCACCACGGCTTCCAAACCCTGTTTGAATCTTGTTCACGCAGTTGATCCCGCAGACCAACATCACTGGCACCGCAACCCTGAAACCAACAACTGGAGAACTTGTGAACTCCAACTCTGCCCACACGCCGACCCTCTAAACTCGATCCTGTGAGCTCGACAGTTCAACGAGGGATCGGAACTAATACCACTACCGTTCCCCAGTCCTACCCCCGCTCCTGAACCAGAAACCAATTTAACAGCCTCTACTGCCTTACCGTTTGCTGCACCACCCACTCCTGTAGGTTCTGGACCAGCCACTCCATGACCTCTCTCTGTTCTTCCACACCGATCTCCATCTCCAACTAACACCACCGATTCCCATACCACTACTTCCACTATCTCCAGCATGTCTACTCAATCCGCCGCCAACGCCACCCTCAAATTCCTCCTCTCCCGTCTCATTGATCTACAAGAATCCCAGCAGGCCCAGCTGGATGCCATTAAAGACACCTTCAAAGCCAACAAAGATGAACGTGCCGTCATTGCAAAGCCTGCTGTCTTCAAGGGCGATGCAGATGATGTGGCCAGGTTCTTACCCATGTTTAGAAACTGGGCAACAGAGCAGAAGGCATTAAGGATCAAGGTGTAACGCCCCTACCTTTATTTAGACCCATTTGTGCTATTTACATATATTGACACCCGGACATGCTATATAAACCCTCCTACCTGCGTAGCTAATACTTATCCTTCTTCTACTCGTACTTGTACATACCTTGGCCATAAACCTTGTCGTGTTCATCTACGCGTGAAGTAAGGACCGGGACTACCCATAGTCCCAATACCCGTTATACTTTTTTGAACATCTAGTACGCTATTTTGTGTGCAAGTTGTTTATCAAGTTATTAGCTACCCAGCTATCATTCCGCTATCCAGCTATCCTACTACTACCCCAGCTATCAAAGCTATTATCCACATGAGTTCCTCCCCAAAGGAAGACAGTGTGAACGTGGAGGGTCATTCCCCGACGCCTCTATTCATAAGTGGTGATTCACCACGCCAGATACCACCTGAGGGTTCGACTTCCGCTGAAGCCGCAGATAATTGGAGATCCGGTGCAGCCAGATCCCCGACCTCAACATCCACGTCAGCGACTGAAAAAGGACAAGGAAATGCAGCACCCGTTGCCGTTCCTATGCCCATACGCCGAGCTATCCCTGACCCCTCCGAGCTGTCAATCATTGGAGAATCCGGAATACCCGGTGTTCAACCTGGACACAGCCAGGCCTACGCCGCGGCAGATACTTCATTCAAATCTGCAGACGTGAAACTTTCCGGGAATGTCGGATGGGGAATCAATAATTCTCGCCCTAATTCTCGTGCCAGTATTGAATCTACCCGACGTCGCAAGACAAATATTCGAGAGCTTCAATCAATGGTCAATGACATGAGATTTGCGGTTCAGAAGGATGTCAACATCATCTCTAATAAATTTGCCACTGAGCTCGCCAAGATCTCAACCGCACACGAGCGACGGTTTGTCACCGTTGTAAGTTATCTTGAAGGTGTTGAAGCAACTCTCCCTGAGAATGCCGAAATACCTTTATCTCCGCTCAACCAACAAGTCTCTGTTAACCCGATACTTGAGGAGGCTGAGATTGGAACTGCTATTAGAACGGTCAATGAAGCCATTGACAAAGCAGAAGTTTACAAAGCACCACTCACATACCGTGAGAGGTACCGAGAGATCATGGGTGAAAGTCCCTCAAGCGGGAGAGATTCAAACCCATTACTGACCATATCAGAACCGAGAATTCATGCCCCGGTTCCGACTCGTACATATACCTCGGCTGGAAGGAATGACAGCAATCTGAACCCGAAACCGAAGTCGCCTTTGTCGGCAACTGTCAGAGCGGTTCCGGATGAGGAAATAATTTACATGGGCACACAAAGGGCTGCAGACGCCACCCCTGTGCCCAATGTTGACCATCCAAGGACTGATAATTCAGTAACTTGGAAGGACCGGGTAACCTTTCAAAGGTTGCGCAATCAGGAGCTCCGAGAAAACGGACACTCCAATATACCTGACCAAAATATCGGGTTCAACGAGGATTCAATGCCCGTTGACAAGACCACGACCCCAAGAGAGGTTTGGGACCGTGATCACAGTGAATACATTCACCGTAATAACGTTAATCAAAACGTTAATCAGGGCC
>JANHQD010001446.1:0-103612 GCA_024721195.1 Marasmius sp. AFHP31 | reverse complement strand
TAAGTAGTTTTTCGAAAGAAATCAAGCGTGCGAACCAGCTGTCGATCTACTCAACCTCCACCTCCATGTCTTCCTCCTGCTCTATGTAGTGCCTATGCCTAAAGCACGTAAGAAGAAAGCACCAATCACGGCTTCCGGCTCGAAGACGACGTCCAGCAAACCACAGAGCAGCCGCGGCGTCATACGAAAGTTCCATGTACTAATAAAACGGCAATCCCAGCTACAAAGCAAGCTGGATGGCGGGAACAGCAATACAAGTCTTGTCCAAGAATTGGTGGATATACAGAACCAAATCGAGGAGCTTGGAGGGCTGGACAGCTACCAACGTATGTCTACCATCGGGCAAGGGAATGATCGTGGAGGTGGAAGCGAGAAGGTGCTTATCCAGTGGTTGAAGGATGCTGAGATGCACAAATCAGGAAAAACTTACAAGTGTGTACCACAAAGGTTCATCGTTAACCCTTTCTGGAATTCATATTCTCCAGATTGTTAGAAGTAGGCGCACTCAAACCTGATAACTATGCCCCCTGCACATCGTGGATCGAAACGACACCTATCGACCTAAATTCACGACATCCTTCCATTCTTGAGCAAGATTTTTTGCTCATGGACGAAGAGAAAAACACAGATAAATGGGATATCATCAGCTTGAGTCTCGTTGTCAACTTTGTGCCAGACACTACAGATCGAGGTGAGCTCGGGCATCGTGAAATGAGTCCAGTCCCTTACTGCCCTTAGGTCGAATGTTACGCCTCGCTCACCGTATGATTGTACCCGACGGTCTTCTCTTTCTTGCGGTATGTAGAAGCCCTCGCCTTTACAGCGCAGTCCTCTGATCTAGACCTCTCAGCTCCCTCTCCCATGCCTCACAAACTCTCGCTATCTCAATTTCGAGCACTTCAAAGACCTCATGAACTTCATTGGATTTGAAGAAATTCACACCAAATGGAAAGCTGGCGGGAAAATGGTATATTGGCTCTACCGAAAGTCATCGGCGACTCCAAGCGAGACTTCTACACCGGACAAGTTCAAGAAGAAAAGTGTTCTTAGAACAGGGAATAGGAATAACTTCGCAGTTCTACTTCGTTAACCATGGTCCGCTCTTTCGCTGTCCGACTGCCAATGAGGTTGCTTCCGACGTCCAACGAAACACCGTCGAAGAAATGCCATGACCTCTCGTGTTACATGGTGCCAGACTCTAGATGGCTCGCCCAAGAGGCCTGCATATAGTGCGAGCAGTGATCTCGGGCGCTACAGAGCAGGGAGAGGATATAGAAGAGGAATTCGTATCTCGGTAATCGTTATCATTAATGTAAGTTACATATGCTTGGTCAAATCGTCCGAGTGCTCCAGGTATACTAAGAAATGGCGTGGCGTGAATCATCTAGACATTATGGCGATGAATCTCTGATACAGAAGGTTGGAACGGGATCAGAGGAAGTCTGACAATCAAACCGAAACCCATGGCTGGCTGACAAGTAGTTGAACAGACATCAGTGCGCGGTAGCGAACATCCGAATTCTCGTGGCTCATCAACTCCATGACGCGCGCCTTGCCTCCCAGGTCCGTGACCGGTCTAGATAGAAGGAGAAATGTCCAGTTAGAGAGGCCTTCGCATCACGAAGGAACATAAATGTACTTTTTCCCTCTCTCGTAGTGCTTCACGTATTGTCCGATGTCGTGAGCGGCGACCGCCAAAACGTTGGGATCTGGCGACTCCTTCAACAGGCGGATGAGAGTCCTAAAGAAGTCGATACATATGAGGGGAAGATAAGACACGATCCGTCCTGACGCACTTGAGTTGTTCATAGTCCTTATCGTTTAATTTCGTTGCATTCTCTTTCCAGAAATCGTCAGATTCATGTACGGGTGTCCATGAAAGGTGCCCGGATGCAAGCTCGGAGGTATACTCATCGTAAGTCCTATTCCCAGAAACGTTAAAGAAGCTGAATATGAGTAGAGTGAAAGACATACGTGAGACTTTGGAAGTTGGCCGCAAGCTCGTCCCTTAAGAATTGAACGTCCTCCACGATGTCCTCATCTCCCCACTTCCTGGTGCAGAGGTTCTTAGCGAAGGGAAGAAGTTGGGCAACCAACATGGCTGGGAGATTTGCACTAGGAGCTTTGACGACGAGGTTCTTCGAGGAAGGTCAGATCAGAAAACCCGGTATTGGAACGGTACGCACTCTGAAGGCAGCTACGATCACTCGGATAACCTTCTCCTTCGCGGCTGCTTGAGCTACACTGACGAGGAGGGGTATGATATCGAACTTCCTAATCGATAGCAAAGTGTCGAATTAGACAAGGATTTTGTGGCCCGAGGACAAAAATCTGACTTGTTGATCTCCTCTGCGACGTTTTGTTCGAAGGATAGGAGCCAAAGGCAAAATGCTACTTGATAACTCATCTGAGGACCAGGCTTGCGTTTGAGTATGTCGACGAATCTGCGGATGGATGAGTTGAAGTACGGCACGACGGCTGGAGCTTGCCTATACCCTTTGATGATGCTTGGGATCGCCCAAATTGCTTGTCGGCATTCTGGACGTGCCAGGAGCGCCTCTAAGCATTGTACTCCAACGTCGTGCTTGTGAGGCGAGGACGACTGGACCATGGTAGCAAGGATGTTCAAGAATGGTTGTAACAGCCGTGGTTGCAGGGGTTTAGGCTCCGAGCTAACGAAATGAAAGGCTGAATAGGGAGTTGCAGGGAAGCTCGGGTGATCAGTCCGCACCAAAAGAGGACAGTCAGAATCTGTGCAGCTTTCAATTGCATGAATTCATCTTGCATGTCCAGGGTTCTGTTCAAGTATGAAAATATGAAACGAAGAGAGTGATGCTGCGGCGCACCGAAGAAGAGGAACGTATGGCAATTCCGAGTCAGTTTCCGAAGCTCTGGTGAAGAGCGGTATACGTTCATCGTGATCTGCCCAAATCGAGGTCATGTACCATCCAAAATATGGTTATTGACGTCCTTCATACCTGCCAGTGCATCGGCTATAAGGACCAAGATTGATTGCATAGTATCGAGCCTCTGCAATTTCTTGAGCAGCCGAAGATACAGCAAGGCATATGTTTGTCCATCTGAAAGAAGAAGAGATTCTATCTTGGCCTTGGGCTGCCTGTCGACCTTCTTGATGAGTGAGAGCTCCTCAGAGGTAATGAGATCGGCGCGTTGGTAGCCCTTAAATTGACGCTGAACACCGGAGATGAACGCCTAACAGACATAGCGAGCTCACCTCCCATGGTACCGGCTTTGATCTGATCTTGGAGGAAGTCTCATCGAGGTAGGAATTGGAGACCAGGGACACCGACATTGTGGAGGAGAGGGTGAGCTTGAAGAATGCAACGATGACGGAAATGGAAATGCCGCCTGTCACAAATGGTATTAAATTCCCACACTCTCACATGGCTACCGTAACTTTTTCGAAGAGTCTCCGGTCCTCACTCAACGCTCAACTGGAGAGGCAATGTCCTCAATGTCATCGTTATGTAGAGCTCAGCTGAATGGTGAGTCCTTACTGCCTCTCATCACCCTATGGATACTCATAATACATGGCCCCCCCAAAAAGCTCGGTTCTGTGCGAGAAGTCTGGCAACTCACGTTCCTTCAAACCCCGTTGCTTCGACCTCTACACCTCCACCTCCTACTACGAAGGCTCAGAAGCCGACAATTGGAACAGCAATCCTCCTGAACCGCTCTCCCATTATTACCCGCTCACCGACACCTTTCGAACGCGCCTACTATTCGTACCAAGCGCGTCTACGGCGTGCGCTGCACAACCCGTTCCCATATGACTTTTATTTCAAGCAAGGATCTATTCTTGAAACTCGTTTCAACATGGAAGAGCGTAAACGCGAAAAGATTGCTTTTGGCCCTACTTTCGGTATAGACGACGAGTTAGACAAGGAAAAAGCTGCTGCAAATCAGGCTGCTGCTGAACAACTTGCGGAGCAAGAGGGAGAAAATGAGGCGATGATGCCGAGGGTTCACCCATCTGATCCTGCACGGGACACGAAAAGTTTGGATCGGAAAGGAAAGAGGAACATATATTGTTTGCTCCAGGACATTGACGGCGCATGGCGTTTCCCTCAAGGGAATCTCGTCAAGGGAGAGCTGCTACATCAGGTGAGCTGGCTGCCTTCTTGCTCATGGTCCACAGAGGCTGACATTGCAATTCTAGGCTGCCCATCGAGACTTGTACGCGCGTTGCGGGGACCGAATGGACGCGTGGATTGTTAGTCGCAATCCAATTGGGATGTACAAGCCCGAACCAAAATTATCAGCAAAGGGAACCCCACTTCCCGAGGTACTTTCTTCGACCTTTGCCTCTCTTTCCAGTCACTGACCGTACTTCAGGAGGTGTCGTTCTTCTTCAAGGCCCATATAATGGCAGGTCAAGTCCGTCTCGACGAAGAGAAGACGAAAGACTTTGCATGGCTTACGAAACAAGAGATTGAGCCTCTGGTGACCAAACACTACTGGGACGGTGTCAAGGATATGCTTTCAGATTACTAATAACCTAATCTCACTACATCTTTGTCGAGTAGAGTCTCGGTATAATTCGACTTTCCTCATACTGCTGGATTGAAATCTTCTCCCTGCGTATGGCTACCACGGTGCCCGTATTCTGTTCTGCTCGTTCTCTGGCTACTCGACGCGAAAGATGTGTAAGGTCCAGCAGCCTAGCTCTCTGCATCGTACCTATGGTTCGAAAGGACATCGCCAGCACTTCAGCAGCTTACCGGTCTGGTACAAGCCCGAAGCCCCCGAAACATGGTCTGAGGAGTGCTGCAATTCTTAACTTCCAAACGAAAACATGCCTTGTTCTTCCTGCACCAAGAGCCTGAGCGATAGGCCTCGCAGAAACCTAGTTGGACCATCCTACATATGTACACCTGCTTGTAATAAGTACGTACAGAAATTATTCACCACAAAGGACAGAATCGCAGCCGCAGAATTTTACAATCAATCGCTATACTTTCCATTCGGCGACCCTACGACCACTACTGTAGGGTGCGTACGCGGGTGCATGCTGCTCATCGGAGAGAGGACGTGTACTTGTCCTGCACTCTCGCCGATGTCGTCCACTTCCGTTGCTGAGGCCGCACGTCGGATAGAGAGGATGACTCTACTTGCAAGTATAGAGTGTAAGTCCCGCGAGGGTCTATAAGTAGGCCATCAGACAACAGTTCCAATTTGGACGACGTCAAGACAGGTCGGAACTCACGCTGATAGAAGGAGTCGCAAGTCAGGCTGCAAGGGGTTTCAGCATTGGCGCAGGAATACGAGGAGGTAGAGAGCTTAAGCTTACAACAAGGGTGAGAACGGTCACAGCGTTGGCCGTGGATACCGCTAACACAACTTGAGCACAGACTGACCAACAGCTCGAAGGGCATTGCTAACTTACCGACAACAGCAGCGTAGAAGATGGCGCCTGAAATGCCAGGATTGGTCAATCACAATGCGAATCAAAGGTGAAGATCGACCTTACCATCGCGGTAAACCGTTTTAACAAGGCCAGTACGACCACCTGTTCTGACTGTTGGCACAATTCAGAACGCGTAAAAACGTGAGAAGTGCCAATAAAGGTCATTACAAGCTTTTAATCCAGGGATCATGATCATGATTAAAGCGGCTACAAACTGTCAGTTGTTATTATCCAACAGACGAGGGTAGATTCTTACCTATATTGTTGGCCATCATCAGGACCCAACCCACGTAAATGATCGATTCACCTCCTGTGAGAAAGCACCCTCGATAATCGTAGTCTAACCCGAGAATGGGTCCAGGCCAGGCGGCGACTGGAGACAGTGTTCAGCCATGCAGGCTTAAGTAGGACGTTGGACCCACATTGCAGAGACTTGAGGAATCGATTGACGATCACGAAGGATGGGATCCAGCAACCGAGGAAGTAAAGGCCAATCGCAAGACCGGACAAGAGGGTCTTCTTCCACACTGCCCAAAGCCTCAAGAGGAACAATGCTAAACGTCTTCACATGAGCTGTAGGTGGCGCAAAGGATGGGAATACGACTGACCATCAGAAAAGAAGATTCCAACCACAAAGGTCCCTATAGCAAGCGTATAGCAAGCGCAATGAACCGATCAGCTGGTGACAGTTGAACGCTGAGAGGCAAGGGCCTACATCCGGTAAACGTATATGCAAAACGGCAATACTCCAGGCTTGGGTTCGCGACAAATTGATCTAGGTAACACCGGTTGAGATGCGTAATGGGGGAGCGGACTAGAGAGCTTACAATGGAGGACGAGGGAGCAGGAGTCAAGGAAGGGTAAATACCGTTGGATTATGTATATCACCTTCACGAGCGACCATTTCGCCTTCCATATGTGTTCGATTTCGAGGTCGAGCGTCAGAAGATAGTCGTAAATGAATACCATCGCGCTGCAAACTACAAGCGACTTCAAGTCAGCGTTTCGCCTTTACATCAGACCGCGATCGTGTACCTTCAACGCTCTGCAAAGTTGCCAATCAGTAAGACAGTAAGAATTGAGAGCCAACGACAATCGACTCTTATACTCACCGCAACATATCGTTGATGCTGTACAACTGAGAAAAGCTGCTCGAGAGCTGCCGCTATCTGAGGCGGAGGCGAAATCGAGGTCATAGTCGCGAAGATCAGGGTGAGGGAGGGAACCTGAAGTGTCGGCGATTCATGGTCGTATATAGGGATAGTTTCAGGGTTTTTGGACCATGCTGAACATATGTGGCAAGTTAGTCTGGGACGGATCAATCACTGTTCTAGTGATCCCCGCGTCCGCCATATTCCAAGAGACGAACGCCACCCAGATCATTATGGGACCCTTGTGGGAGCCTAGGACGAGAAGGGAGTTGCAGAGATGGTTGGTATCGTGAGGATAAGACTTTCCGTAGTCAGATCCTGCGTATGACATACTGTTCAGCAAGAAATGCATACAAAACGGCGGAAGGTGTAGTACGTGCGTCGTTATCACCTGTGGCAAGCTTGCAAGGCGCAGAGGAGTGCAGAGAGGGCACGCAGGGACGCTTGATACGTCAGGATACATCGTGTGATGCGTAAGGGCGCGTCCTGCAGAGTACTTGCTGTATCATATCCATCAACCCAATCAGCTTTTGGTGGCGGGGGCCGAAGCATGTTGGTACGCTGAACAGAGGTGAGAAGTGCATCCGTAATAGAGCTTGTTCAAGTTGATAACAATCCGTATTCCGGAAAGGAGAATCGACAGGAGGGCAGGAAAGCTGGCATCGCGATCTCAGATGATCTCTCCAGCAGCAGAAATTCATTAACATTCCCCATGGAATTCTTTCCAAGGGACGAAGTAAGGTCATCTAAATCAGAAGACATCATCTGTGCAACATGTGAGTCCCGTCCTAGCTCAATCGGAACCACAATTGAGAGAAACTTACTATACATACGTGTGATCCTAGTGAGGCCACAAGCAAATACCCAGCCGCTGGTGTCGGCGAACCGTGATCGTCCGGCATGAGATTCATCATGGGTGCGGGGCGAATGCCAACTTCCAGTAGAGTACTGTACCTCTGACTCGGACCGCCACATCACCCGGCCGATAAGCCAAGGGCGGTCGACCAAGGAAACCGTCTGAGGCCGTCGTGCTCCGCTTGATTAAGTGACGGTCGCTGTGGAGAATCAGGCCCAGGAACCTATGTACGCCTGGGTCCTGTCCCGATGGGAATGGGTTTCAGTGCTCGGAGGGTGGTCAACCGCCCTCAACCGGGTCACACTGTGAGGTAGTTGTGGTTTAGTGTCATGCAACGGGATTACGACTCGGCTTGCGAGTGTCTGTAAGGGCAAATCCGACTCTCAAGCTGCCTGGCCAATGTCGAGGGTTAGCGTCACGAATCTCTTGCAAATCATGTTAGATCCCCTGCTCTAGGTTCAAAAGCAGGAAATTTCCTAAAACGTAAGTGGCCCAGTGATTTTGTCTCGGGTCGTCGAAGTGATACTCATCGATCAGTCAGGCATTTCTGATAGAGAGTTTATTAGCTTGGCGCAACGAAATCCAAAAAATTAAGGAAGAGAAACAGAGGTATGAAACGAGCGTGCAGGTCCTAGCAATGGGGCGATAAGAAAGCGTCCGAGCTTGGAAGAGAGGAAAGAAGGAGCGAGGGACGACAATAAAAATGCGTTAAACAGCAGAAATAAATCGAGTCGTCAGGTATTTGGTCTGCATTAGGCGTGCCGCGTTTCCTCTATCCTTGCCCTAAGAGGCTGTTTAATGCTCGGGGTATATCGTAACCATATCTCTCCAAAGCCTCGACTGCCTGTGACCGGCTGAAGCCCATAGCGGTCAATTGTTTGACCGCATCGGCGTCATCTTCCGCAGCGGGGGTTCCTCGCGTATCAGGCTCTTCTTGAGGGGGCGTCAGCATAGACGAAGGTTGCGGTACGGGTGGCGCATCCTTGTCCTTCTTTTTCCTTCCAAATGGCAATCGAATCTGTTGGTATAATCACGTAAGTGAGCGGCATAACAAAAGAAGTAAGGACAAGATACTCTTACGCTAAGCTTCGAATGCCTCGTCGGGGGCGTCTTTTCAGGAGGCTTCACGTCTAAGGTGTCTTTGAACGAGGAAGCGGTTGACGGGCGTGGATGGGGTTTGGGTGATGCAGTGCGCGGTGGTGGTGACTTCTGCCCGGGTGTTGGCGAGACCGAACGAGCAATCGAGCTTGAGGACTGTCGTGAGGATGTCCCTACTCCCGCGGCAGGCGGGAACTGTTGCTTCGGCAAAGAGTCCGTATCTTGTCTTGCTGACTGTGCTGGCGAGGACGTCTGAGGAGCTGCCGTTCCCGCGCCCTGTGTGTCGAGTGAGAGTGAAGGGGAAGATCCAAATCCGGAGAAGACTTCATCGAATGAGGGTCCATTCGAGGCCTGCGTGTTAGTGGTCACCGTCGAGGCTGTGGGCGCGGGCGGGATCGTGGTCGTGGCTGTCGTGCTTGAAGGTGTGGATGCAGCAGGTGCCGTATCACTGGCAGGTTGCGAGGCAAACAGGCTGTCAAATCCGTCTCCATTCGTAGTAGCATGTCCATTCGCAGTCGGAGGCGGGAGCGACGTTCCACCAGCTGCACCGAAATCAAAGTTATCATCGAACGCGGCATCGAACGAACTGAACTGAGGCGCTGATGTGGCAGACGATGCATTTGGAGATATCTTGCCCATAGCCTCGTCGAATGCGTTCACGCCAGCTTCTGTGGGCGAAGCGACGTGCGAGACTGTCGTAGGGAAATGAGGTGTCTGGGGCGTTCCGAAAACATTGTTTGCATCACCGTTTTCTTTGATAGGAGCACCAAAGGCGTCGGCTTTCGCAGGGGTGGCTGACGGCGCTGCATCGGAGTCACCCCCGAAGATATCATCGAAGGATGCGTCCGCAGCTGTAGGGGCTTGTGCCTTCGTAGCGGTGTTGATATCGGTGGACAGTCTCTTCTGGATTTTGGCCAGAGGAACCTCGTCTTCGTCACTGGAATCGGAGTCGTCAACGTCCAGTTCTTTCAATGAAGAACCCAGGTCCGTCTCCACAGGCTCCTCCGCCTTCTTCTTTCCTTCTGCCACTGATGATAGCGTAGCCGTCGGAGGATTGAAATCGTCGACATCAGGGAATTTAGATGCCGTGGCATCTAGAGTTGTCTGACGAGGAGGACTCTCCAGAGGGAAAGTAGCAGTGCTAGGTGGAGTAGTGAAGTCTTCGTTGGCGCTCGTGGGCGAGTTGAGGGATTGTGATACTCTGTCAGGGGATATGACCAAGGACGCGGGGACCTGCGATTCGCCTTTGGGAGTTTCTTGGCCGGTTGCAGCTGGAGGTGTGGCCGAAGTATTGTTCATCTGCGAGAAGCCAAATGGATCATCATCAGAGGCATCGGCCGTAGCCTTCTCCTCGGGCTTCTCCTCCACAGGCTTGTTGTCTCCAACTGGTGGTGTGGAAATTGAAGCGTTTGCAAACGGTAGGAACGGCGACTGTGGCCGTGGAGAACCCGACATAGCCAGCCTTTCAAAAGGATTGTTACTCTTTGTGGAACCCCCGGAAGGTGACTGAGGATCAGGTGAGGTCGGTAGCGGCTGAGCAGCCGCGAACGCCAAAGAGTCGGGTGACCTGCTCCGTTCAGGAGTAGCGATACCGGTTGACTGAGAGGAGACGGGAGCGGGGATAGGACTGCTAGTAATCGATGGAGGTGAAGAGGCGAGTTTGTCAAGCTCAGTCTCAGCTTGTTCTCTCTCTTTCGTAGCGGCTGCAACCTCGGCATTCGCTTCTTCCAATTCCTTAGCGGCCTTCGCCCTCTCCGCTTCTTTGGAACTCAATTGTTTCTTCGCTATGGCCAATAGTCCCTTCTGCTGCTTCGAGTCCTTCTTTGCCTTCTCCGTCTGCACCTTCAAAGTTTCGGCCTCCTTGCCAGCCTCTGCCATCTTCCTATGTAACTCCCTCACTTCTTCCTTGTCTCTCAAAACCCCTCCCTCAATTTCCGACTTCTCCACCCTCACAGCACTCAAATCACTCTCCGCAGTGATAAGTTCCTGTCTAATCTTCTGGATCTCAGCAGTCTGCGTAGCGTATCGTTCCTTGAGCGACGCGAGAGCCTTCGTCTCCGTCTCATACGCAGCCTTGGCTACAGATAGTTGAGTCTGAAGGGAAGAAAGCTGGACAGCCTGGTTCGCAAGGGTTTCTTCCATGTTCGCGCGTTCACTCTTGGCCGTCTCCAGCGAACGACTCGTCGAATTGAGTTGGTTTTGCACGTTGCCGATCTCGGCAGAGCGATCATGAAGTGCAGCAGTTGTTTGAGGTTCGTCGTCATCGCTCATCAGGTCGCGGCCTGTAATGTACATTTTTCAACGGACGTTGAGCTGAAGCCAAAATAGATACCTACCGCCGAACGGATCACGGGAAGTTGATTGAGGCGCCGGTGAAGAGATCGCGGAAGGATGCGAGCCAGTCGACTGCACGGGGATATTGAACGGTCCATTTGAAGTCGCAGATGAAGGGGGCGTGTCGTCGAAAGAAAAGAGATCTTTCTCAGGTGCTGGCCTTGGTGGAGGTGGAGGAGCGGGTCGCGTCGTGTTCGTCGAAGGTGGAGGGAACGGGAAAGTACCGGTAGCACGCATTGCCGGGGGTATGAGTGATTCAGGAATGCTCTCTGGCAATTCTCCACCGTTCAACTTCTTCTGTATGAGATGCATCGCAACAGCAAAGCAATCTTTCGTCAGCCGTCCATTGTTGTGTAGATCGGATAGGTCCCTTCAGCCAAAGGTGAGCGGTCTGGAAATACAATTTCAGCTGGAGCAGTACGCACCATATGTGTGCCAAGACATCGTCAGGCAACTTGGACTCGAGCATGAATGGTACGGCTACATCCCCTTCAATGAATCCCTGCTTGGACGGGTCGAGTGTATCGAAGAAACGGTCAGCGTTCGCCTTTTCCTGAGCCGTGACATCCCAAAGAGCGGTTCCCGGTCCTGTACCAGCCCCGAAGACTCCACTTCCGACCTGTGATGCATTTGGCCGTGCAGGCAAGGTCGGTGGTACTCTGCCAGTGCTATTGGGTTGCAATAGTCCGGTGTTCTGCTGCTGGAGTCCCCCCATCCCTGTCCCTTGAGGTTTCAAGATGGATGCCGGTTGTCCAGTGTACTGTGGTTGTACGGGCGGTCGGCTCGGAGGAGGGAAAGAGCCAACACTGGGACTGCGCGTTCCCGTGTTATGCTGAGATAACGGTGCTGCTACCATCTGAGCTTGTTGGTATAAACCTGGCGGTAATGATTCAGGCAAATTGGAGATGGTTTTCGTCATGACGCCTTGTATAAAATACATTCCGAGAGCGAAGTCGGTCGCGTCGAGGGCGCCCCGATTTTGCGTGTCGGCGAGGTTCCTAGCAGTGAAATGAGTTAGAGGGTCGGTCTCATGTGCTACTCGGATAGACCGACCAAATGTGAAGGAGCATGTCATTGGAAAGCTTTGACTTGACGAAGATGTCGCGCGCTTGATCAGCTGCAGAAACACCAAGGCACGTCAGTTTCGTCACATTACAAGGAGAAACAGAGCCAAGTACCACTCAGAAGGCCGTTCACGGGACCTGCTTTAACGAACATGTTGTTGAACTTGGCCTTGTCTGCTGGTGTGAGGGGTGGAAAACCACCAGTCGGAGGGGGAGATTTGGGTATAGACATCCCAGTATGTTGAGCCGAGAGAGGAGAGAAGCCTTCAATGACCGGAGTTGGACCAGCTAGAACGACATTGCAATGAACTTTGTCGGTCCGCACAGAGAGAGAGAAGTAACAGCTCACATTTGCTGATGAGATCCTTGGTCACCTTTTCACCCTTCTGCGCCCATCCTATTAGACGAAGTGCAATTGTCGTGCTCTTCCTTGAAAGCCACCCATTGTTGTCTTCATCGGCAATGCTCCATATCTCTCCAAGAACTGTAGGAGCAAGTTTTGCACCACCGAATATGCGGACTGCGTCGTCTCCTTTGAGAATTCCAAGTTTCTGAGTATCTGCTTGTGCAAATATCTGAGAGACAAGAGAGAGCTCCGCCTGGGAAGGCGAGAAGCTCGAGGACATGGTATTATGAAGAAGGTAAAGGTAACGCGGAAAGGGAATCGGACGAACCTGGGCAAGCTGAGCGCATACGCATCACATCATCTAGGCCGAGCATTTCCCACGACCCGGCGCGGGCGGCTTTCAGTCATAGACCATCGCACAGGTGTCCGGAGCCATACTGCAGAGACATATTCCACAGGTATTCCATTCGATCTGTCGTATTCCTGATATCTCTGAGCCAATTAAAGAATATGAAGCTCGCACGACGAAGATTCGGCCTACACGTGTAGACATTTTGTCAAGAAAGTTGCTAAATTTGGTAATTTAATTGAACCCCACAGTCACGCCATCACGTGCTCCTTGTGCGCGTCAAACCACACGTTTGGTTCAAATTTCGCCTTTTACGAGCTTCTCTCTTGTCCAGGTTCTCTAACCTTCAGATTCTCTGTTTCTCCTTTCGCTTTTCCCCTTCATCTGTACCATAACTACATAATTCGGCCATGGAACAACTCACCACCTCCCTTGCTCCACCTCGTGCACCCTCCAACAAGGCTGCTCCAGCCAGCTCGAACCAGCAGGGGGCTGGTAGTGTTACAAAACGGTGTGTAGCCTTCTTCATAGCTCCCTTTTATAGGTGAACTGATGTATGTTCGCTCTTCCAAGTCTCAGCAATGAACTAATGACTTTGATGGTGAGTGACTGTCGAACCGGTTCACCAACGCGACTCAACGTTCCCTCTTCAGATGTCTTCGTCGCCTGGAATCGTCAGTACCTACATCTTCTAAGCCCGGCATCACGTATTAACTTGCTCTCAAGTCGGCTTTCCCAAAGAGTGATGGAAATCTGTTCGAATGGGTTGGAACTATTGAAGGTGCCCCGGGAACGGTGTGTTCTGCTCTGTAACCTGCCACTCACCGTGCACGACTCACTAATCACTTGGCTATCCTGAAGATTTATGCTGGATTGACGTTCAGAATCTCGATTACGTTCCCCCCAAACTATCCTTACGTCGCACCTACCCTCAAGTTTGAAACACCGTGCTACCACCCGAATGTTGACCTCGCTGGCGGTTCGATCTGTTTGGACATCCTACAGGTGTGTTTGATCGTATTCGACTCGGCGCCATTTTGCTCAAGTGTCCACAATATCTGTCCAGGACAAGTGGTCTGCCGTTTACAGTGTGCAAACTATCCTCCTCTCCCTCCAATCTCTGCTGGGTGGTGAGTGCCTTTCAGGGTCCACCTGAACCACTCTGATCGTCAAAACTTGATAGAACCGAACAATGCTTCACCCTTGAACTCTGACGCTGCCGCCCTTTGGAACTCACCAGACGGTACGATCATATTTCAACGTGCCTATCGTCACTCTCTCACATCGACATAGATTTCAAGGCCCAGTTGATGCGGCACTACCGTCCACTGAAGGACGATTCCGCGTGAACCATGTGTAGACCATTCACAGCGCATAACGTGTTGTTGCCGCTCGTTTTCAATGGATACTCGGTATTGCGTTCCCCTACATCCCCCCATTATATAATTTGTCCTCTCTGTAAAGCTACTCTCTCTGTGAGTGTTTTACCTGAATACATACAGGCTCAAAGTTTCCATTGCACCTCTTCGTGTGAGTGAATGACCCTGCGACCCCGGCTGCCCAGCCTCAACCCAGCCTGCTCGTCGCTATGATGTTACGTAAGAGCTCTGTAAAAAATGGGCTCCTTACTTCTGGTTCATCAGCTACGCTCCTTTATCACCAACCACCACAGTCTGCGCAGGTCGTGCTATCACTCTTTCACGTCTAGTTCCCAAATAGTGGCGCACAGCTCTCAACCTCAGGAATAAAAGCCCAGGCCTTGAATTCTTGCAGTTACTTCTGATTGTTGTACTTCCCTGGTTGCTACACATCGTAAGAGCACGCTTATTCCAATTGCATCTCCCAGCACTCATCTAGGGCAATTTGCAGACGACCACACGTTTAGACTGTTCAATACATCCCGTTTACTAGTCTCCTTGACGGACGACATTTCTCTCGTGTTCTAACTTCTACGTTTATCTTCTATCATGCCTCGTCGCGCACCCCCTTCAGCCCTGCGTCTGGCCACTGGACCGACTCCTCCCCGAAAGTGCGAGGCCCAGCATTTCAATTGTTGTATGGTACTTACTTACGTTTTGTTTAGCACCCCCAAACACACGCTCCCATCGGTGCCGCGACCAACATTCTACCCTCAGGCGGCTGTCCCACGGGGCCCCTCCCCAGCTCCTCGTCACAAGAGCAAGGACGGGCTGAGTCTCTCGTTCGCAGAATGTGGTGAAGGATATCAACCGAGCATAGTTTTTGCAGCTCCTGCCCCTATGAAACTCCGAGGCCCCTGGGATCATTCTGGGTCGATTAGGCTACCGTTTGACGCAGAGAGTCTGCTTCCACGGATGAAGCCTGTAGCTGTGATGTAGCGCATTAGTATAGAAGACATAAAGAGCATTCTCGGGAACGTTCTATCACTATGATCATTATGATTTCTATGGACCTGCCCTTGATTTGGTTACTATGAGCCACCGAGCCGTAGCTTAGATAAGCCACGAGGCAAGCAGAGGCAAAGAAAATCTGCGAAATTGACAACTGAACCGTCTGAGAATCCTGCTCTCTTCCTTGTACCTCTCTAGAGTGGATTTCTCTTCTACTCATCCCACATTTTCTCTTTTCATTTTTGCTCTGTTATTCACGACCTCTCTCATAAAAGCCTAAAGGCTACGTCGCAGTGAAGACATCATGACCAACTCTCCTCCTGATATCTCGACTCTGTCCATTTCATCCCAGCAACGCCTTCACGATTCTTACGACTACGAGGGCGGCGCCAACAGACAGTATCATTTCGCTACATCTCCTGGAATTCCTAGTCAGAGCCAATATAATCCCCTTACTACTGGTCAGTCTCCTTTGAAGAACAAGCAGCCTGTTCGTGGAAGTCTTCCCACCGTGCGTCTCTCCTACATTTTTGGCCAGTCCTCGAGCTCATTTCTCTCGATAGCAATGGCTCGATAATGCTCCAGACAATCGTTCCTTGTCACCTCAAAACAATTCGGACTTTTCTTCCGCTGGCGGTTCTCCCCCTATGGGTCATCTTCCTCCTCCAATCCCATCTACCGGTACTCCCAGTCAAATTTCTGATGACGAGATAATTCCTACCGCCATTGTTATCAAAAATATACCTTTCAATGTCAAGCGCGAAACTCTCCTTGATATAATTGTTTGTCGATTTCACGTTTTCACAATGGCGAGGTATTGACTCCGATTTTCTCATCGCAGGCGTCTCTGTCGATTCCCACTCCATACGCGTTCAACTACCATCTTGACCAGCAGGGGGCTTTCCGCGGCCTCGCCTTTGCAAACTTCCGTCAAGCTGTAGATGCTGATGCTGTTGTAGCAGCTTTGAACGGGTTTGATGTCCAGGGTCGCAAGTTGCGAGTCGAATACAAGAAGGTCCTCCAGGCTAGCGAAAAGGAGCGCATCGAAAGGGAGAAGGCTCTTCGTCGCATGCGCTCGATGCAGCTGGAAAAGGAGCAAATTGTGCCCTCGGTTGCATCCCCGGGCGGTTACGAAGACTATGGAACCGTTATCGGTACCCCCTTCACCCCTCAGCGATCGTTTTCGTCTGGTTCGTACCACCAGCAGTCACAGTACTCGCCACCGCATCCTTCGACCATGCCTGCTCCATACAACTTGCAGAATGCGGCCCCTGCCCCACCGCAAGCGCCCTTATCCCCGGCCCCCAGCTCCGACAAAGGATCCAGCAATGAGTTGGATCTGAATGATCCCTCGACTCTCGAGATCTATTCCCGAATTTTACTTTTCAAGGACGATCGCATGCGCGACGAGCTCGCGTTCTCTAGAACTCTCAGCCCGAAACAAAGACGTGTTGTTCATCTAATTGCCCAGAAACTGGGCGTGTATCATTACTCTATGGGCGAAGGAGATGAACGGTACGCCGTTGTTACACGTATTGACCCTAACAGGGTAAGTCGCTCGCCGATAGCCTGTCATTCAATGTGACTCATCGTAATTTTTTACGCACAGCAGCAAGCCCCCAGACAGCCGACACTTTCTCGTGCACCGTCCGCGTATTTGAACCCGTCACCTTCGCAGGTTCCTCCCCCCGCCTCTTTGAGAGTGAAGAAGTCTATGCCCGACCTGAAGACGTTACACTCTCAGGCCCCACGACTGACCACGCGGGCCTCTAACGGTAACATCCGTGAGGGTTATGCGACCATCGCTTCGCCTTCACGCCGCACCGTCAGCGGGTTTGGATCGTTGTTTTCGAACGGCAGTGCGTTCAGCGGAGGTTCCGTTCCTCCTGTTCCGAATCTACCCACCGGACTGCAGAACGGCGGCGGAAGTGGCAGCGGTCATGAAAGTCCCGGTGGTGTTGTCCGACAGCCCCGTGGACCCGGTGTGGGAGGATTCACTCGAAGGGACAGCCGGGTTGGCCTTAGCGAGGGGCAAACTAGAGGTGTGCTTGACGCTAGAACTTACGAGCCCCTGGAGATCTGATCGAGTTCCTGTGCCGTGTAGCTCGTTCTGATAGCCTCCAGGGTGATGATGGACGAGGTGACTGACCGAGCATCATGTTAGGGTTTCTGACGGACGACTTCCAACTTTACCCTTGTCTTGTTGGTTTCTCGAGGTACCCCCTTCTGCCACTGCTGTTAGTATGTTTTTGTATACTGGTTTCATTTCTCCCAAGTTTTCTTCCAATCGCTTTATATTACTCTCTTTTTACCAACCAAGAACAAATGTGTCTCTCTCTTTCCCTCTTTCTTCTCCACCCATATACTTCCATCCATGATCCCGCGGATTTGTTCGATATTAACTCCTTGCCTCTACGCTTGCTTCCGATATATCCTACATACCAGTTCCTTCCCCTCGGCAGATTTCGCTCGCCCGCTCCTCATTAAATCTATGTCTTTAGTTCCCAAGTTCCTCACTAGGTCAAATGATTTCGTTGTATTTATGCGCTCATCCTCTCATCTTGTGCACTATGCTGTAACTAGTCATGTCATTCTGTAAAGCAGCCATGGTGCTAAAGAGGAATAGAATAAGGATAATTTGACTTCTTGAGAAATTCGAGTTGACTGTCGATCTGCGTGTTTGTGCGAGCAAATAACGCGTTGCCGAAAAAACGCGTCTCAAGGTTGTCCACGTTCTCCCTTCGTTCTTCCTCAAGCTGGCGCCAATGTCCTCGTCCGTCGTCCAGGCAGCAATATTTGCTGCAGGAGCTGTTATTGGTGGAGGTGTAACTGCTCTTGTTACTAGCAAAAGACAACGACCAGCGGATATTCCCGGGGCCATTCCATCCTCTTCTACTACACCATCCACTGCCGCTGTGACTACGGTATCTCCTCCTGTCATCGATTTGGGGTCAAAAGGAAATGCACAAATTTCGAGTGCGGCCTCTTTGGCATCATTGACTGCTCCGACGGTGCTGAAGTACGGGAATCCCGGTGCGTCCAATTCGTTCCTTGCTTTGTGGGTAGAGATCATTGACAATGAGGGTTGTGTTCTGAAGGACCTATCGCGGATATGATTGTTCGGCAAGCATATGTCGCAGCTTACGACCGTCGACTTCGACATCCTGCATGGGTATGTGGCCGGTAGCCCAACTCGACGCCCTTCAGTAGCTCAAGATTGCAATGCATTTCACGATATAGACAGCCGAACACTTGACACTTGCATCCTTGGGCAAATCAGCGATGGTAGCACCCACTCCTCCTGACGAGGCGGGCGATCGAACCAAGTCTACGTTCACGGAAGATCAATCAATACCTGTTCCATTTCGAGCTAGGTTGCAAGACTATTTCCGGAGTGGATATGATCGTGGACATATGTGCGTTTCGTGGCCATTCCAAATCTGCGTGACAAAAGGTTGACCTATACTACTTCAGGGTACCTGCAGCAGACGCCAAATTCTCTCAGGTTAGTACTTCTCGACCGTTCTTGTCGATTCGAGTTGACTTATTGTTGGTTCGACAGGAAGCGATGAATGAAACCTTCCTACTCTCGAATATTGCCCCGCAAGTAGGAGAAGGGTTCAATCGACACTGTGAGCTCATCTGCTCTTGCTGACATCCATTTGAAATGAACATGCGCCTCTGTAGACTGGGCCTATCTTGAAGATTGGTGCCGCCGACTTACCTCGAGCTTCTCAGACGTATATGTGTTCACGGTCCCTCTCTACCTTCCTCACCGAGAACCAGACGGCAAATGGCGCGTGGTACGCTGCAATCCTTCGTTCCTCGTCACTCTTGAGTGTTCACTGCGTTCCATGTATTAGACTCATGAAGTAATCGGCAACCCACCTAACATCGCTGTACCAACCCACTTCGCCAAAGTTGTCCTCACCTCAAAACCATCTTCTCCCTCGACCCCCGAAATTCTCGAGCTTGCGACCGGTGCCTTTGTTCTGCCAAATGCGCCTATTCCTGATGACACCCCACTCGAGAAATTCGTCATGCCTGGTGAGAAGTGTCCTTCCTTCCTTCCCTGCTCAAACATTAACGGAACTTTCGTTCTCTGTAGTGGACGCAGTTGAGAGGGCCGCTGGTCTAACCCTCTTCTCGGACGCGGTGAAATCTGCGTCGAAGCATATTTGCCGATCTACCAAATGTGAAGTGATTGTGAGGCGGTTCGATGATGCTAAAAAGCGACCGGATATGCGTCGTGCCATATCTACTCCGTAGTTGGAGAACTCTTAGATTCTACATACAGTAATCGCTTGTTAATTCTACTTCTCGGGTTTCGCAAGTTCACTCAGTGGCCTAGGTGAGAGACGGTGTGCTCCGAGTTGCGTTGAAGGAAGCAGAGATAGACGTTTAAAGTAGATTGTGAATGTCGTAGGGATGTTATTCTGCGGAGAGGTACATTGACTTGAGAAAGACGAAACCTAAGGCTACAGCAATGAGCTAAGTATACAGTGGTAGACTGACAAAAGAAGAATCCGTTTGAGAAGAGCTGACAACTTGAGCCGACGAAAAAAATAAAATGACTACCGCCTATCCACCTTTTCCCCGTGAAAAAGAAAGGCGAACGAGCGAAAGATAGAGGGAGGTCTGCAAGGGTCCGCGAACGGTCATCGCAACCATTAGCTAGATTCCTGAAAAAGCCACGGTCCATCAGATTGTCAAATCAAACAACAAGGACACATTACTACACTCACGAATGTGCATCCCGGGAACAGCCATCAGAATCTCAGCCCCGAGCTCGAGTGGGTCGACCAACGATTTCACTTGGTCCAATATCACTTCCCGCATCGGACGATCCTCCGGCTTGACCTGCTTTAATTCGTCCTTGACATGGATGATGTAGACCCGAAGGCCACACAACACGCCTTTCAGCTCTCCAACCGCGACGGGATTTCGCTTCTGGCGTTTTCGTTGTGGCCTCAGCGTTTTCCCTGTTTTCATGCCATGCTTGTGAGTGTACACCTCCGAAGCTAGCGCGATCAGCTCGTTCTTGAGGTGCTCCGGAGAAAGGTGACCGTACAAGGAGTCGTCGGAGCGCCCTAAGGGCCATGAACATTCGATGAATATCGTAGATAGTTTGTGCGGAATCTTGGGGGCAGCGAGCCGCCACACATTGATGGTGCGAGGATTCGAGGAAAGAGAGTCAGGTTCCACGTCACCGAAGAAAACGAACTCGCGTTCAGAGGGATCGTCGCGAATGATGAAAGCTGCCGATTCGTAGGCGCCAGCTTGGTTGGATCCGTGATTAAGTGGCATGGTCTGGACGGATATGTCGGGGAGAATAGTCTGATATCTGCCATTTGTACTGAGGCTGTTCACCTTCATTAGACATACTGGGATACGAGGACGGCTGCGGACTTACGTGGAATAGAGCAGCTTGTATTCTTCGTCATCTTCATCCCACGACGCGAGATTAGGCCATATTCGATCCGAGAAGACCGTCTCCAGGTCTTGAAGCGCCTTCTTCACGCTGTGAACACGTTTTCGAGGACCAGAAAGAGAGCCGGCAGAAATGACGAGACCGTTGATGTGATCCAAGTGAGCGTGGCTTATTAAATAACATCTAATGATAGTATTAGTTTGTTCAACTTGACGGTATGCTGAGCCGGGACAAGACCAAACGGACCTGACGAACGAATAGATATCTGCAGCGGAATATGACTCTTCGAAAAGCTTCGGATTTTGTAGCAATAATCTGCTGAGAGCTCCTGGGCCTGAACCTATGGAAGAAGAGTCAACATATACGGACACATGGCGCTTGCACGTTACTCACCAGCTTCCACAGCAATGATGCCATCCTCCCAGGCAGTCCCTGTCCGTTTGAGTAGATATCTGAGAACAAATTATAAAAGTTCTTGACGAGCCCACGCGCCGAAGAAGTTCAACATGAACATACGAAGACAGATTTGTTTCGTCTGGACCGCCCCCAGCGCCGACTACAATGAGGTCGAAAACTGCTGGCGGGGACATTGCGGGAGGTTGACACTCAGAGGAAGCTGGAGATCCTTGGAGGTTGCACAAGGCCTTGACAAGGCCAATCGAGTTGGTTTTAAAGTGTACCGAGCGGGGGAAAGGCGGTGTTATAAAGTCTATAAACGGATCAATAAGATTTCAACAAGATCCAACAACACCTTGTTTGTAGACATAATCCAGCACGCTCTGACTTGTTTTCATTCCCGTCCTCTACCGGCGCTATGGCCAGTGCACAAGCAGGCACCGGAACGAACGCCGTACACAACAATGCCCAAATCTACATCCGCATGGCTAAGCTTCTCGAGACTACTGACCAATATACAACCAATATTGACAAACTCGCGACTTTTTTCAACGACGCCAGAGCATATTACACCTCCGGCCGGGGTCAGGTTTGTGATGATACGTTTGCAAAGCTGTCGTTCTATTCACTGTGTTACCTAGATCACCAACTTGTTAGAGGCCAGTCATTCAGACTGATACTGATCTTTGGCTTGACTGATTTCGCTGCTCAGATTGCGCATGATCGCTTGAAATCCGTGTTGGGACTCGAAAAGTCAACACCTTTCAACGCGAACCAGTACCTTTCGCACCCGTGGGTTCCGAGCTACATTAATTTGATGCAGGTGGTCGCCAAATTTGCGCACAGGTTTGAAGAAACGCATCTAAGAGGTCAGAGTTTCCACTGGACGAGTCCAACTAGATGTTCATCTAGCTGTTCAGATAAAGTAAACCGGCTCGCGTCGACGGTGAAAAGGCCAGAACCCTCTTCTGAAGTCATCGACGTTGACGCCGAAGAGGCTCAGAATAACGACGCGTTTACTACTACACAACCTCAACAAATGGAGGCCCTAAAACCTTCTTCATCTCATGGAACTGTAGGACCATTTTCCTTAGTCTCTGTACTTTACCCGGAGATTTCTGAACTCCATCCAGCCAGTGATCAATACACCAAGCACTGTGAGTTCTGCACCGGCTATACAAAGTACAGGCTCCGCCAAACCGGCAAGTGCGATGGTGTCTGAAACGTCCAGGGAAGTAAAAGCCAAGAAGAAGAAACCCAAAGCCAAAATCAATTACTCCGTGCTGCTCGAATTAGAGAAGAAAGCGCAGTCAAGAGCGAGCATGAACGAGCAACAGCAACAGGCGGGTCAAAGTCCTTCTGCGCCCCCGGAGGCTGCTGTAGTCTCTCAACCGCCTCCTTCAGATGTGTTACCCGCATTCGTTGCCGAAGCTGAAAACTCCCTCCCCTCTACAAGTGTTCAAACTTCCAGCTCGGTGCTCGAGCCTGTCACCGTGTCGACTCCTGTGCAATCCCGCGCACATTCAAATGTTCCCATTTCTGTCGAACAAATGCCCGTGCCCGAGTCACGGCCTCCCCTGCCGTCTACTGAGGATGTCATTCACAAAACCGCTATCGAAATGGAGGTAGACATAAACGAATCAAAACGCAACGATGAAGACATTACCATGAAAGATGATGAGGTCAGGTCTCAGCTACTCTCACCTCGCTCGTTCTCACACTGATCTTTCTCAGAACTCTGGAGAACCAGAACCACACCACATGCCGATGATGCAGACGTCAACATGGACGATTGCATCCAAACAGGTCGGCACGACATCAGCGCGACTGATGATCATGAGATCCAACCTGACCTGCCCGCGACTGAGGTGAGTGATGAGCTGTGCAGTCTGACAGAAGATAATGAGTTGTTGGTTTGGAAGCCTGCTATGGAAGACCAAACGGTTGATCATAAATCGCGGGTTAGTTCCAACCCGGAGGACGGTGAGTTATCGAGTGCGAGGGCAGCAGACTTGCCAGAAAAAGGGGTGTCGACTCCGGAGGAAGGAGAGCTTCCGCATGGTGCCACCGTTGGCGAACCGATGGGTTTAGTCCCTCAAGTCGCGAAGGGCGAGTCGACCGGTACAAAGTCGGCCTCTCCGTCAACTCAAATAGGGAGCGGATCAACGGAACCTCCTTCACACCATCAGTATGTTCTCTGAATCATCATCAACGGGAGCATGTCTAACAAACAGCGACTGCAGCCCAGAGATATTAGCAGAGTCCCGACCCGGCGAAGGTGATATGGAAATTCGGGAGGAACAGGTCGAAAAGCTGGTCGCGTCTGACGTTCCGATGAATGGGTATCCCTACAGGCCTTCTTCCTCAAATGAGATTAACTGACTCGCGCCAGCTCCAGCTCCAAAACTGACCCGTGGCGAGAAGTCTCTGCTCCAGCCCCCGGGACGCGACAGAGTCCTGTTACAATCGACGCGAAAGACAATGTGAAAAATACGATCCCATTTGCACCCACAATCATCAGCTCCTCTGAGGACGCGGAACAACAATCAAAACAATCGCCCAGCATGAATCCACCCGCCGTCGAGCCACCCCGCCAAACACCATCAAATGGGTCTGCACGGCCTACCCCGAGTTTGCCTGGTTCGGTAAGATCCACCGTGACGCCCAAGCCCACCTCAACGAAAAGTGGCAAAAGTACAACCCCCATGGGAGAAACCATGCCGAAGGTACCCAAACTCTTTATTCCAGCTATAGGTAAGCATTTGTCCCGATCGTGAGGCTGCGCCGATCTATGACTGATCGTTCCAAAGACGGCTTCAACAATTCGATGAAGGTCCTTGCTTTCCATCCTGTGCCACCCCGTGGTAGCGTCGATTTCACCCTCGAGATAAAGGACCAACAAATGAGGTCGTTCATGTCTTGGTATCAGCGCCGAGACCCTGAAAGGTTTGTACAAAATAACGTGTCTCGCGTTGTATTTCGTCCGCTGAACCCGTGCCTTGCTGCTCAGCCCCAAGAACAACGTTCATAAAAGCAGATGCTTGTCTTTAGCCTGCTACACAGCCAAGGACATTCAGCGTATCAAAAACGAGGCGTCAGTCGCGGCAGTAAATGGAGTCGGATACCAATACTTCAACAAAATTCGTTCCACGTTCCCGACGAACGACAAACTCCAGCTGCATATCGTCACCCAAAACGGAAAGAAGCACATCATTCCCTTGTCCTTGTCCGTATTCCCCTTCGTAAGTTCGGCATTGCTTTCTTGTATTTTTTTCGAGATTATTCATCCCGCTTGAACGTGGCAGCTGACTCGGGACGGTTTCATCGATCTGGGGAACTACATCAAGGAAGGGTCGAATGTCATCAAGCTATACCGTCCGCAGAGAGGCTTTTCCGAAGAGATCGTTTTTGTTCTTCACGTCCATTCACCGACAAGGGCGCAGTTACTCGAGCTAGAAAAGGTTCTTGAAAGTGACATTTCTTGGAACAATTGGCTCACGGACTTGACTCGACCATTTGATATATCGTCCAGCCCCTTTGCTGGACCGCCTTGATGCTTTGTTTTTTGAGTCTGACGCATAGTATATCCCATTGCCAGTCTCGCATTTGCTTTCGGTTGTGCTGTCAATCTTGTTGCAAGCAGAAAGATGGACGTCAGAATCTATGTCAATACTGTATGTGTAGTTGCAAACTTTGTAATGGTAATGTAGCCTTCCCTTCTCCCCTCGGCATGCGCTGCGGGTCCTCATCTCACGACGATGATCGTTATCACGCAAGGATAGAAAACCGACTCGCCCGATTCCTCTCTAAGGTGCGTGCGAAGTTGATACCTCTTCCGGGAAGCAAGTGGCAGCGACAGCAAGGAGAACAAGGACTCAATACATGCCTGACTCGGTCTCTCGGGGATCTTGATGAGGGCGTTCTTATTGTGGCAGACATGATATGAACCTGAATGGAAAGCTCCATCAGATAAACCGTGGCGACATATAGAGGTACTCATGCATATTTACGGCGCAGATCTCCTTCAAAAAGTCGAAAGAATTAAGTACAAGAATGTAGAAACGGGGAGAAGCAATAAAAAAATGAAAGAATCCGGTGTTCGTAAAGCCTTCGTTAAATCTATCCTAGCATAATGTCATGCGACGAATGTAAGAACACAGAGAAAAGACAAGGCAACACCAACGAGACCAGAAGACGCGAATGAAGGTTACGAGGAGGCGTATAATTTTACGACTCCATCAGCACCTGCGCTGGCCATGAAGGGCAATGAGGGATGGAATTCTACGTCCAGAACACCCTCCCGTGCCTTTGCTCGGTGTGTTGTGATTTCTTGCACGCATACACGCGAGCCAAGGAGGTCCCAGAACCGAATAGAGCAGTCGTGTGCACCAGAAACAAGAGAAAATCCTGATGCGTCAATCGAAAGCGAGGTTACGCCGTCCAGGTGAGCTTGCATCGAGTGGGTGCATTGCCCTGACATGATGTTTCAGAAAGCGTCCTCGTCTGGGCGGAAAAGGAAAAGCTTACCAGTGGTGATATCAAATATTCTGATAAACTTATCCTCATGAGCTGTCACCAACAATGACATCGTTGGATGCGAAGTTATCCGATTGACTTGGGTACCAGAGGTCCCATCTAGAGATAACATCAGCAACCGACGACCACATCAAAAGGGGAAAGGGGTGGGCACAGACCATAACTGATATCAGTTCCCAATCGTGAGACCTCCTTTCCAGTTTCGATATCGAAGATTTTCACGACGGCATTTTGGTATGCCACCGCGACTTTCTTTAGATCGCTCTTCAAAGCTTCTACAGCTGTGGCTCCGGGCGCATCGTTGTCCTCATGAAGGTCGTCTGGATTCGTGTTTTCCAGGCCATTAAATCCCCACGTCAACTTCAGCGATCCGGGTCCTGATGGTCCGCTGACGTCCCAAACCTTCACTGACCCCTCGGCACCACAGCTAATGAGTGTGCTCTCATCCCTGACGAGTGCCAAATCCCATACAGCATCCGTATGTCCAATGAGCTCTCCTCGGGAGCGAGTCTCATCGTAAGGAGCGTAAGTTGTATGAGATCCCGTAGGTAATGCCCATACTCGTATCGAAGAGTCCAAGGAAGCGGAATAGAGGAGTCGTTTCGAGGGTGAGTGTATTAGTCGTGTTATTGCGGCAGAGTGACCTCGGAGAGTTAATTGTGGTTCTATTTCTGTGGTGACTCTAGAGCTAATCGATCGAAGCAGGGGCATCAGTCGAAATGCATGGGCGGCACCTGGACAAAAGAATGGAGACCTACGTGGAAGAGGCAAGGCCGGCAACGTCCATTCTCCATATCTTGACTGTGCAGTCGTCTCCGCCAGTCGCGAGGCAGAGTTCATTTGGATGGAAAGCAAGCGCCCGGACTGCATCTAGGTGACTAAAAAGAATGCCGAGGAACACAAGAAGAGCAATAAGTCAACAAATATTAGCCCGCATCGGGATTTATGCAACTAACTTTCGGAGCGTCCGTCTCGCTTTCCACACCTTGCTATCTTCACCTTCGACAACGACCGATTCGTCGTCGTCGACCTCAGTTTCCTCATCTTTCATATCATCGTCATACTCTCTGCGCCGATCCCAAGGTCCGTTACCACCCTGACTTTCCCGAGCGAGTCTAGCTTGCTCTGAAGCCTCATGTGAGAGTCTTAGTTTCTCCTTCCATTCCCCGGCATCGTCTGGGCGGAAAATCGCGGTCACTTGCCGCGAATCTGGTTCTTCCTTATCCTTTTCCGTTGGTGCTGAGATGTTAGATTGTGGGTTCTGGACGGATATAGGCTGAGAAGTTTGCTGGGAAGAGGAGGGCTGGGGTGGTGGCTGCTGCTGCTGTTGTGATTGTTGTTGTTGGATCTGTTGCGGGAGCATAGCAGATGCAAGAGGATTACTCCGCTCGAGAAGCTGCATTGGGTTAGCAGCGGCAGCGGAAGCTGCAGGAGCGGATGAGGGTCCAGACATGAGGTTCATCCCGTTCAAAAGTGAGCTCGATTCGGGAAGGACTTTTCGAGGACGGCCATTGTAGGCCATGGGATCAAACGGGGGAACATTCGGTAACGACAACGGCATTGAGGAGTTGTTGAGCAAGGGTCGGTTTGGCAAAGGATTCATGGCTTGAGGGGACGTTAAATATTGGATCTCCTGTAGGCACCTGTTGGTAGAGAATGCCACGTTAATTCCACAAAGCGAGAATCGCAACAGCGCAGAAGGAAGACACACTGTTTGAGATATTCCCGACTCCGCGCCCTACTTTTTGGATCCCTGCCTGGCGGGGGCTTACCCAAGCCTGCGGAAGGGTTATTGGCGGGGCCATTGGCCCAGGTAAGACCTGCCCATGAGCCCGGCCGTCCTGTTGGGCCAGTAGATGATACACCATTTGGCAGCCTGTCAGGAAGTGGGGATTCTAAGGAAGTTTTTAGTACAACCGATTCAAGACACGCTGAAGAGTGCGTACCTTCGCTACGCGGAGAACTTCCGCTACTCTCAACTTTGTGCGTTTGCGGCTCGTCCTTCTGCACTGTCTGTACATTCTGTGCTTGTGTTGAGACTAGTTTTGACGGAAGCGCGGTTTGTTGTTGAGGCTGAGTGAGCTGCTTCGACCTGAGAGGCAGGACGGTTGGACACGACACGCGGACAAAATAAGGGTGGTTGCTAACCGTTCCATCCGCAACGCGTATTCTAGCATTTTTATGCGACGCATGAGGTCGAGCTTGACATTCTCGAATGAACGACGTTCTCCTTCCAATAGAGCGATACGAGCCTATGGATAAAGTTCGTACATACGTGAGCAACGCGTTACTCTTCGGAGAAAGGTCAAAGACGCACCCTCATCTCTGCTCGCTCTATCTCCCATTCATTACGGTCGCGCTCGTAACGTCTCCATTCCGTCTGGAGGAAGTGGAGGACACTGGAAAGAGTAAAGTCTTGACCATTTGAGGGTGGGGGTGGGGGGATACTCTGAGGCTGTTGGGGATTTTGAAGGTTTTGTTGAGGTTGTTGATTTCCTTGCTGTGGAAGATTTTGTTGCAGACCCTGCAAATGCCCCAACATTGGGAGCTGAATGGCCGGAGGAAGGGAAATGGTGACTGGCAGAGGTACGTCTCGTCTGCTGCCCAAGTTGAGCATCACCACACAAACATTCACAAAGTCTGATCCTCCTCCTCGCCCTCACACGAGGTTCCTGCCGTACTCATGTTCAATATTCAATGTCCATTTCGAATGATTTTCATTCTCTCATTTTCTTCAGTACAGGCTTATTTTTGGGTCCAATATGTTCATTTTCGTCGTCAGATGGTCTATAGCAGCCCTGAATACGTATCAAGTAGCAAGTATTGGCATGGAATTCGAGTCTGCAAACGTCCTGGTGAAAATTATTTCTTGCCAGACCTATAGCGTGTGATTGTGAGCTCGTCGAGCTCTGGTAAGGCTCAAATACCCACTTCTTGATTCCACCACCCGGAGCACCACCTAAGAGAATCAGATGAAGTCAGGACTCAGCATTGCTCTGGCTTTGACAGGCACAATTTCACCTTTCAGTGCTAGAGACACAGAATAAGCCATGAATATATCCAGACGTGTACGAGAGCCTACCTTTGTCCTTAGCTGCCTTCAGCGCAGCCTCTTCAGCCTTTTTCCTATCCTTGAAGGCCTTATCGTCCTCGTCTTCCTCCTTCTTTTCTTTCTTGGCAGCCTGACATCCGTTTAGAACTTTACCCTGTGTTTAAGTCGAAAGCAGAGATTACCTACCTTCAAGGGCTTCAACTTTCCACCTTGACGACCCGACATATCGCAATCGAGAGCACAGAGAGATTGAGATCCAACACGGCGCTGACTGATTCAATTTCCATGTGTGGAAACGTAAGCAAGGCGCCAATGACTCGGTACTTCCATCGCCATGTACTCTTCAAGTTGCTATTGACTACTTTCATCGTTTACCTTCTTCCCATGGTGCACTCATTTCAGACTATTCTTCAGAGGAGCCGAAACTCGTGGATAGTCGAGCTTTCCAAGGAGTGGGATGTGAGTTCGCCAAGGGGCTCAAAGGGGACTCTTACTTACAGTTCACTGCAATCAATGACGGATCGGACTAGGTTCTGGGACCGTTTCCAATTCATGCAAGAGAACAGCAATATCTATCGCCTTCGTTCCCGCTCAACTGTGCGTTCACAAATTCGTAATCCTTCCCTGTATAAAGCTCATCGGCACGAAGTGACAGAACCCGTTGACTTGAGCGCCAGTTATCCATCATCGTACGCTGACAATGGTCGTGTGGCGTGGAGCCGCGCAGAAGCCGATGCCGAAGGAAATCTCGACGTTTCTTTTCCGGATATCAGGTAGGTCCGAATTCCCAACCTCGAATCTTGAGCTCCGAAATAAAAACTTCATACAGATGGGAGAGCTTGAGGGCTACGGAGGGTTGGGCCGCATTGCAACACCATGCCGTGTTACGGACGACGTTTACCATCCAGCTCCCTCATCGGTTGGACCACAAAAGGCGCCACCTCATATGCTTGTACAGTTGATCCAAGGATCGTATTTCACGATCCTTCCAGAGCAGTCCACATGTGCGGAAGCGGTCACCCCAATCTGGTACGCAGGCAACATTTATAACATGGAAAGAGCACTTCCCCGAGCAGTCGAGCTTCCGTGTTCTCCCTCTCTCGATGCGCCAACTACCTATCAGTTATATGTTAGCGGGGACTACGAGGTATCCAGATCCAGTTTAAACCATCTATCAGTGCCCCCTTTGAAGGCTTAAATGACCAGATTCGACTGTTTGGTGATCCCCACGTCCAAAACAGCACCGTTCCCGTGCAAAAAATCAGCGTCAACATGAGTGTGGAGGACACCACCTCCGAGGTTGTACACGAGGACACGTTGGATGTTGTTTGTGATTTCGTCGGCGGCTACGCGTTCGGAGACGCTGTCGGTATTGCCCTTCGTAGCATATCTGGTTGGTGGAATATCACAGATATCAAAACACTCTCCGATTCTGATGTGAGTTCTCTTCCTCTCTGTTCACACTTGAGCGGTCCACTCAAATTTGGGATACGCAGGGATTTGCACTACATCTCCAGAACCCGACGCGGATAGCCCCATCGCAGACGCGTGTGGTACCGATGCGTATCTCCCAAAGCAAACCGTACACAGAGACCGTCATTACATTAGAAATAACTCTGACGTTCACAGAGTCCAATGACTCTCAAGAGTCACTCAAGATCTCCCTTCCGGTCAAACAAGTCCCTCAGTGGTCGTCATCGTCGGCCAGCCTAGTCAAAGGGACTTATTTCTTTGCTTCACACACTCCGACGTTATTCGTGGGTAAACCTCCGAAATTCGAGAACGATGGTAGCCCCAAACCACCAGTGTTGGCCCTGCGTAAGTGATCACTCTAAACCCGCAGTACTCAGCGCTTATTTGACATACTTAGACGGTGCTGGGGTAGACGTCGCTACGCAGACGTTCTGGCCCGACGCATTGCCTCAGAAAGACCGTAGTTGGATTGTGGTACCGACCGGAAGAACGTCTTGGGTGAGTAAACCCCCCTCTATCACCTCGCGAGGCCTTACTCAATCTTTGACGCTAGGGCTTGGACTGGCACGGTCCAAGCGCCCAGGACGCCTGGGCCTCCCTCGATGCTTTGACCACGATTCTGAGGAACAACACTGTCTGGAATGCTTGGCAGATTGAGCGGAACGCTCGAGCCGTAGTGTTAGGCCACTCTAATGGAGGACAGGGGGCATGGTATGTGGCTTCGAGGCATCCCGATCGCGTGCTTGCGGTCCTGCCCGCAGCTGCATATATCAAATCCCAGGCCTATATCCCTTTAACTTTGTCGAGGTATGTGTTCACGAACTGCATGTCAGAATCGACATAACGATGCAACTTGAAGGTCGGCTCATTACATTGACCCATCGCTACGTGCTATTCTGGAGTCATCTCTCACACCGGACGACAATGATCTGTTTTTGACCAACTTGGTGGATACCCCCGTCTTTGCTATCCATGGGTGAGACATTGTATCGGAGTATTCTTCGGTTTATTAATGTACTCCAGAGGAAACGATGAGAACGTCCCTGTCTGGCATTCCCGAGAACTTGTCAGTGTTTTCAAGCAGTGGAACCCTAACTCGACTATCTCGTAAGCGTTGCCCTTCTCTCCCTGAATTATCTCTTGAATGGTTCGGAACTCATAAACGCTAGATTCAAGGAAGATCCCGGTCAACCTCACTTTTACTCGACGGTCTTTGATAATGACGAAGTTCAGTCATACTTGGATCAAGTCTTGGAGAGCGCGGCAGCTCCTTCCCCAAGTAAATCCTTCACGCTGACTGTCGCGTTGCCGGCAGACAGCGGGACCTTGCATGGATGGCGCGTTGATAGGTTGAGCACTCCAGGAAGGTGGGCGTCCCCTTATCTGTACTGGTAGGATTGTGCTCACGGTGTTATTGTCGTTATCACGTAGGTTAGCAAGGTTGGCCGTCCAGGTGAATAACGACCAAGTCCACGTCGTTTCTTCGAATATCAAGGCCTTCTCTGTGGACCTGAGTGTCTTCCCTGTTCACCCCGATGGGCTGTGGATAGATAAAACCCGATTGAGAATTCCCGATGACGTTGTACAAAGCAAACAAATAGTTTCTTTTCATGCCGTCGACTACAAAGTCTGGAAGGTACGAAACCCACGCAACCTATTTGATAATCAAACGATTCTAACATCCCTTTTCGCATCACACAGGTTAGCTCGGAGCAGAACGCGATACAACGGTCTGGCCGCGTGCAAACAATCCTTTCCTCCGATCATGCCCCGCTCGTTTTCGTTATCCCTGATGAAGACAACGAACGAGAACTGTCTCTCTCCCTCAGGATCGCACACGACCTCCAAATCTACCATCGTCTCGACGCGGAGATCCTGCTAGATACCGAAATCTCAGACAAAGTCGGACTCGGAAATTTGGTTGTCATCGGGAAGCGTGCTGCTTCGACATTGGGGGCAAACTTCAATCAGGATCAGACTGGATTGGATTCTAAAGGCTTCGAGATTAAGTCTCCTCCGGGAAGCTTAGATGCACCTGGCTTGGGTGAGTTCGAATTACTCGCAGTTGTGACTCACTTGTGTCTTTCATTTGTTTGGTACTTACGACCTCGTAGGCATTGTGTTCTTGCATCCTCATCCCATCAACAAGGACGGGAAGATGTTACTGATGCAGTCAACGGACAATAGTGGTCTCGAAAGGGCCGCAAGGTTGTTTCCCATTCGCACCGGGGTGACGGTCCCGGATTGGGTTGTTGTAGGACCAGACGCAGACAAGGTTGGCGCTGCAGGCGTCGTGAGTGCAGGGTAAGTGACCATAATTTGCGTCTTCCTAGCTTCTAATCGACCTTTTGGCAGTGTGTGGAATAGCGATTGGGATTGGAACCCGGCGATGTCTTGGATATATTGAAGAGCTATCGATTGTGCTTGGTTATTTCGAATAGTGGATATGTCTTCTAGCTTATTCGTTATTGTCTGTGGAATGGATCAAATCTCGCTTCGATTGGCCTTAGATCGTTCGCTCGCTCTTGGACTACCGAGGTCGCCACACCCGTTGTGTGCATTTTCCGTACAGAGATTTCAATATCACCGGGAGCTAATAATGGCAGACCTATCCAGTCGGTACCAGCATGCCGCGGAATCCACTGACCCGCTGGTAGAAGGAAGAACTCACACGGCACCCGCCACCACGGTTATTCTGTGTCAGTATGTAGCCGTTCCAAAGCTGCCTAATGCGATAGGATCTATCTCGTGGCATCTCGTGCCCATGGCCAACAAGAATACCAAGGACTCCTGAGTAAGGAGGTTCTTTCCCCGCGTTCCCCACGAACAGTTGTATGTACGTAGCCCGAACGTAGCCTCATCCCGATATGACCGTCACGTCCGGCCCAGTTCATTTTCAGTGTTCACTAACGATGAGGAACACCACGATATTTAGGCATAATGTAAAACATATATACAATCGCGAATACTAGAGTTAGATAACACGGCGGGCAAAGTACGGCTCGGTTGAGTCTCATCCGAGATGACCTCGGTTGAGGTCAACTTGAGGTCAACTTGAGAAGTGGCCTCGAGGCCTCCACGTGTTCGATTGGCGGAGTTTCGAACTCACAGAAAATATAATAGGGCTGTAGTCACACAAAACTGGAGCTCATATTTTGTCTCGGTCCTCATGCCATGCCCGTAAATCAATTATCGGATCCCAAAAAGGTTGGATTTTTTCGGCGGGGGCCCTTTGATGGTCAAGATTCTGAGTTCCACGCCCACGTCTATGGCGTATCCTGGGTAGATTATCAGAGACGGATGTGACAGCAATTCTCAGGTTGGGCTCACAGATTCTATTGAGTCCCATGGTGTATTTGAAACTCCGCCGATCATTCGACATGAGGACTCAAGTTGCACTCAAGTTGACCTCAACCGAGGTCATCTCGGATGAGACTCAACCGAGCCGTACTTTGCCCGCCGTGTAATATACATATGGATTGGATTGTTTATTGTTCTTCCATCCATGATCGTAGGCCCCTCGCCAGTTCGATGGCAGCAATCTCTAACGGAGCGTCTCTGTTTCGAGGTACCTCCACAATCGCCCTCTTCCTTCCAACGTACATGCTGTGTGACATGCTCAATGAGCCGTACGTACTCCCTTGATATTTCGCATTGTCGTTTCCAGAGGGGGTATACATCAAGGTAGCAGACCTTGGTGAGATTGTGATTGATAGGTCGGCGAACGGCATCGGTGTGAGGTAGCGTCGTCTGGGAGTCGGCGGTGTCGGAGGTGAAGGTACAGGGGGTACAACAGCCTTTCCCTTGCCCTTTTTGTCCGACATGAAGATGCTGAAAATAGATCTGGATCGCTTCATTTGTGGAAAATGGGTGAGTGTAGAGGTCGATACAGCATTGGGGGAAGAGTAAAAGGAGGGAGAACGGGGTTCTGGGGGGATGGAGAAGACGTATGGACTGTCAAAATCCCTATCCGCCTTTTCGTTGACCTGGGATCTAGAGCTGGAAGAAGAGGCGGTGGAAGCGGCGTCATTCAATGTTGTTTCGCTGGCAAGTGAGAGCACCGAGTCAGAGCGGCGGAGAGTACCGCTAGACGATCCTTTTCCCTTTGCAGAGATCCAATGAGTGGACGAGGCCAGCCCGTTATGGATAGTATCGTCGGGTAACGATACCAGTTGGCGACGTTTGCCCTCCAACGCAAAGAGGTCTTCTAATCTGCTTCGCGGCTGTATGAGCACGAACAGGTCTTTGTACGCTTCGTGGCGGGGGTTATGCAATGACGTCGAGTCAAGAAGTAAGTCCTCATGTGTCAGGAGCGCAATGAAGAGGTCCAATGTGCGCAGTTCTCTATGCGAGGGAATGAGGGACGGCCTCTCCCCTGCTTTTCCGTTGCTTATGATACCATCGGAGGAGGTCGACGTTGAGGGAAATGGATCAGAGGTATAGGGCGCCCGAATGAGAGTATTGTAGGCTGGCAAATACGTCGACCGTAAAATATGCATGCAAGCTATTCCAACATCAGTCGATAGTCTGGAATGCATTGTTATCGACCACGCACCGATATATAAAGAACTATTGACCATTCTCAAACAGGACTGTAGCCAGTGAAGAGTTCCCCGCTGGCGAACCAGCTTGGCGTCACCATGCAAAGGGCAGTCTGTCTGCGGAAACACAGCATAGACGATTTGCAGGAGAATGTTGTGGGGAAGAGAGGAAAAGGTAGGCGCCAGGCGACGAGCTGAGGCATTGTAGGGAGGCGGAGGTACTTTTTGCTCGAGAATCATTGCTTCAGGGTGAGAAAGCTTCGATCCTTCAGTGAGTCTTTGAGGATTGGAGGAGGTTGTTATAAACCAAAGTATAGAGCGCTTGATTGGCGCAGCACGCAGTCCGCAGCAAGCACAACCAAATCATTGGCGTGCACCAAAATTGGCACCAGGGTCACCAGGGACTCGGGAATCGGGACGCCCATGCCGTTAAGCGCCCATTATGAGCGCTTAGTGCATGTCACATCGAAAGCCGTTAGGGTTAAGGTCAATGCCTCCTTCAAAAAAATCCCAACAACCACAGAAGCCTCTAAAGTCAGCAAAGGTTAAACGACTCACTCTCAACCAGAAAATTGACGAGGTTGAACGTAATGCGCTTGAATTTGTGCGTTTTTACCCTTTGATCATTGTAGTAAGCCTGAAAATCATCGCAGGAACCTTCGGCAGACCTCAAAGCATTCAATGATCTCCCTATATCCGATTACACGAAGAGAGGACTCAAAAGCGCTTCATTCACTACAATGACCGATATTCAAGCGCAGAGCATTCCCGTTGCACTGAAAGGCAAGGATGTCCTTGGTGCAGCACGGACAGGAAGCGGGAAAACACTTGCTTTCTTGGTACCCGTTCTAGAAATGCTTTATCGGAAGAGGTGGGGTGCTACTGATGGGCTTGGTGCTCTCATTATATCTCCAACTCGTGAACTTGTATGTGCTTGGCCATACCAGGCTGAAATGCGCGACTAACAGACTTTTTAGGCAGTCCAAATATTCCAAGTTCTCCGGTCAATCGGAGGTTACCATGCGTTCTCAGCTGGCCTAGTAATTGGTGGAAAGAACCTGAAGGATGAAAGTGACAGGTTAACCAGGATGAACATTCTCGTCGCAACTCCTGGAAGGTTACTACAACACATGGACCAAACATTTGGATTTGCACCTGACAATCTCCAAATGCTAGGTGCGCGATTCGATGCATCTTCTGGGTTTCGTAACTAACAATATGTTTCCAGTCCTCGATGAAGCCGACCGAATCCTCGATATGGGATTCCAACGGACCCTTTCTGCACTCCTCACACACTTACCAAAGTCACGCCAGACCCTCCTCTTCTCCGCGACGCAGACGCGTTCCGTACACGACCTCGCGCGCCTCAGCCTCAAGGACCCCGTACCGATAGGTGTGAATCCAGCAGACGGCCCTAGCACCTCTGCAACTGCAACTGATCTGCCTGCGTCTTCATCCCTCACTACCCCACAAAGCCTTTCTCAACACTACCTCCTATGCCCTCTCCCGCAGAAGCTCTCTCTCCTCTTTTCCTTCATCAAATCACACCTACACTCCAAAACCATCGTATTCCTCTCGTCGTGCAAACAAGTTCGTTTCGTCTTCGAATCGTTCTGTCGATTGCATCCCGGTATCCCTCTCATCCACCTTCACGGAAAACAAAAGCAGACTGCTCGTTTGACAATGTACGACAAATTCACAACGTCGAAACATGCCGTCCTTTTCGCGACTGATATCGCGGCTCGTGGACTCGACTTTCCAAGCGTCGATTGGGTGCTTCAGCTAGATGCACCTGAAGATGCCGAGACGTACGTTCACCGCGTGGGCAGGACAGCTCGATACGAGAGCAAAGGGAACGCCCTCATGTTCCTGTGTCCGAGTGAGGAGGAAGGAATGTTGGAGGCGTTAAAGAAGAAGGGCATTGTGGTGAACAAGATTAAGGCTCGTGATAGCAAGACGCAGGATATCACGAATCAGCTACAGAATCTGGCTTTCCAGGATCCGGAGCTGAAGTATCTTGGTCAAAGGGCGTTCGTGTCGTATCTCAAGTCAATACATCTGCACAAGGACAAGTCGATATTCAAGCTCTCGGAATACCCGGTGAACGAGTATGCGGAGTCGCTTGGACTTCCGGGAGCGCCGAAGATCAAGTTTTTGACTCGGGAGATGGCGGCGAAGGAGAAGCAGAGGAAGAACGCTGACAGGAACGCGGAGGCTGCCAAAAACGACGCTTTGAGAGAGAGTGGAAGTGATTCTAGCGACGAGGAGGAAGAGGAGGAGGAGGATGCGAAACAATCTACAAAGGCCAACAAGGTCCGCACGAAATACGATCGCATGTTCGAAAGGAAGAACCAGGATGTACTCTCGGCGCACTACAACAAACTCATAGACTCGAACTCTACGGAAGGAGTTGACGACGAGGACGATTTCATCACATTAAAGCGCGCCGATCACGAGCTTTCGGACGATGAGATGAAGGAAGTTCGACTGCAGAATTTGTCAAAGAACAAGATGAAATTGTCGAACGCAAAGAGGAAGGTGATAATGAACGTTCCGACCAGGGAGAAGATCGTGTTTGGAGAGGATGGCGTTGGTAGAGAGGCGGCCGTCGGTGAAGATGGTGAGGCATGGGTTGAGGGTAAGGGAGGAATGGAGGGTGTGACTGTGGAAGGACAGAGATATGCCGAAGCAGAGAGGAGCAGGATGAAGGAGGCTGATGTGAGGGACAAACTGGAGGCCAGAGAGAAGAAGAAGGAGAAGAAGCGAAAGAGAAAAGAAAGAGAAAGGGGGACAATGGTGATACCCTCCTCTACTACTCCGTTTTCAGGGTTGCTCATGGTGTTCTCTTTGCTAGCACGATGACGAACGAGGTATTGCCGTTCTTGACGCGGGCGACGATGAAGACGATGGATATGTCTCACCCGAATTCGACTTGCCAGATGAATCTTCAGATGAGGAGACAGAACATGACAGACCCGCCAAACGTAGGAAGGGAACCGAGAGTTCATCGACACGGCCTTCCGAGTTTGCAACATTGGATGACGAAGAGGAGTTGGCGTTGAAACTTTTGCGCAAAGGGAGATGATTACGTCCGTTACGTCTTTCTCTCGTGGTCGTTATATAGATGATCTTTGTAGCTATTTTTCTTGGGTGTAAATCCATTCTGGCTAGTAACCTTTACCGACCTCGTAGCTTGGGTTTGGCTCAGGATCGAATTATGCTTGCCTATATCGTCGCGTTACTATGCTGGGTAACAGTTCCCTATACTTGAGTAGACTGTGGTTAGGGCTATGATCTGATTGGGACTCTGGGTTACAATCTTCCCGTATCCTTCCTGATCTCTTACTACCATGTCCCTCTCCAACAAACTCGCTATCACCGACCTCGATCTCAAGGGAAAGCGTGTCCTCATTCGTGTGGACTTCAATGTTCCTTTGCAGGATGGAAAAATCACCAACCCGGCTGTGAGTTGCCGATTGTAGTTTTTTTCCAGTCATATCCTAACGCGATCGACAGCGTATCGTAGCCGCGTTGCCCACCATCAAGCATGCCCTCGAGAACGGTAATGGCCTATGTTCATTTTTCACTCGACAGAAGCTCATTCGACGTGTTCAGGCGCCTCTGCTGTTGTCCTCATGTCCCATCTTGGTCGCCCCGACGGCAAGATTGTTGACAAGTACTCACTCAAGCCTGTCGCAGCTGAACTCGAGAAACAACTCGGCAAATCCGTCACCTTCCTCAACGACTGTGTCGGCACTGAGGTCGAAAAAGCCGTCAACTCGGCATCCAACGGTTCAGTCATCTTGCTGGAGAACCTTCGTTTCCACATTGAGGAGGAAGGGTCGGTCAAGAACAAGGACGGCACAAAGACCAAGGCCGATGCGGCCAAGGTCCAGGAGTTCAGAGAGGGATTGACTAAACTCGGTGATGTCTACGTCAACGACGCGTTCGGAACTGCCCACCGTGCCCATTCCAGTATGGTTGGAGTCAAGCTGCCGCAGAGAGCTGCTGGTTTCCTCGTCAAGAAGGAGCTCGAGTTCTTCGCTAAGGCCCTCGAGAGTCCCGAGCGACCTTTCTTGGCCATCCTCGGTGGTGCGAAAGTATCCGATAAGATCCAATTGATTGAAAATATGTTGGACAAGGTATGGCCTCCTTTTTCGGTTTTATAGCGGATGATTGAATCCCTTGGCAGGTCAACTCGCTCATCATCTGTGGAGGCATGGCCTTCACCTTCAAAAAGACTCTTGAAAACGTTGCGGTGAGTACTGACACCACCATCCATCTGCAACCGTACTGTGGCTTACTCTTCGCAAGATCGGAAACTCCCTGTTTGATGCCCCAGGGTCTGAGAAGGTAGCAAGCCTAGTAGAGAAGGCTAAGAAAAACAACGTGAAGCTGGTCTTCCCCGTCGACTATATCACTGCCGATAAGTTCGACAAGGACGCAAAGGTACGTGTTCATCGCCTTCTAGATCACTGCCGTCCTCACACACTTCAGTAGACTGGTACCGCGACTGACTCTGAAGGCGTTCCCGAGGGTTGGATGGGTCTGGATGCTGGTGAGAAGAGTCGTGAGCTGTACAGACAGACGGTTCTGGAAGCCAAGACAATTCTCTGGAACGGGTTAGCCGTTTCCTCCGGTCGTTAGATTGTCCGTCGTTCTGACCCCCAACTCTTCGTTCCTGAAGGCCCCCAGGCGTTTTCGAATTCTCTGCCTTCGCTGGCGGATCTAAGGCCCTCCTGGACGCCAACATTGAAGCCGCGCAAAAGGGTGCCGTCGTTATCGTTGGTGGTGGTGATACCGCCACTCTCGTTGCTCAGCACGGTGTAGAGGACAAACTCAGCCACGTATCTACTGGTGGAGGTGCCAGTTTGGAGCTGCTTGAGGGCAAGGTCAGTACACCCTCCTGATGATCGTGTAGATCTACTCAACGAACTATCTCTTCAGGTCCTCCCCGGTGTCGCTGAGCTCAGTGAGAAGAACAAGCTATGAGTCAATTATGGACGTCAACAAGAAAGAAGTGCAACTCCCGTGTACCGTATTTGAATCAATTGGAAGTAGAAATATACTTATACTGTAAAAGATAGTACTTAGTTCAATTAGACATTGTAGATTGCTCGCATTTCGTTCCCTAGTGCTTTCGGAACTCATTAGCGCTCATTGGGTCGGGCGCTTGAATCGCTCCGTGCATCTAAGTAGGTTCTATCTGCTACTGTGGGTATAACTAATCAATATTACAGTTACATAGTGTAGGTGCTCCACGACATGGTAAGTAACAACTCCTTTCCCATCTCAAAAACTTAACCCGTTCTCTGTAAACGCGTCTGGAATTCCGATTCAGGACTTGCAACGGGAACCGTAAGGAAATCAAAGCGCGTACCGTATTACGCACACCTGAGAGCCAAGAAGATTTGTTTGGGCCCCCTCGTTGTCCACTCAGATTACCTCTCATGTTCTGCATTCCGAGTTCGTGTATCAAGCCAATCATGATGTTCTGCTCAACCTGGTATCGCCTGTGTTGTTCCTTCATTATCACCTGCGAAATTATGAATTGAGTTAGGGTGTGCCTCAAGAAAGTCTGTACAACCGCACCTTCAACCTGTTCACCTCGTCCTCCGAGATCTTGACCCTTGACTCATCAAGCTCTCCCTGACAAAACAGAAGTTACAACTTGATCGGTCATTATGTTGGCCTACACATACCGCAGGTACAAGTCCCCGGTGTTGCTCGCGGAAAAGCTTGTCTTGCTCCTTGATGAACTGCCAAAGAGTAAGTGGAAGAAAGCGTCCCTGGTCAATGTCCCCACGTACCTGCTTCGCTTTGACCAACTTCTCGTTCGCAGTTTTGTTGGTCTCCTTGAGCAAGACGTTTTCTTCGTGGAGGTTGAGCAACCGGGATTTAATGTCCTCGGGAATATCTTTTCCAGACATCATAGCGCGAAGTTCTCTGCACTAGGTGTTTAGTAGCGAGCAAATAAAGCTGAGAGTATAGTGCCCACCCAAAGTCCCGTTCACGTTGCAAGCTCTTCTCACGCTGACTGATTCCCTCACTTTGCAGGTTGACCTTCTCGAGCAGTAGAGCATTCACTTGCTCCAATTGCATTCGGTTCTTGTCCGACAACTCTTTGTTCTGTTTCCGAAGCTTCTCTATGTCGACCTCGAGGCCAGCTTTGTCCTCGTTTACAGACTCCCGTAGTGTAGCAAGAATGTCGAGTTGATCCTTGTTAACAAGAGTGACTACATTTCGACGAAAGATTGAGCTTTTCGAGAGACATGATTCGGGAGAAACTTACGGTCAGATTTCGCAATGGTCAACTCCCTTTCTAAGGTTTCAGCCTTGATTTCAAGCTCGGCATGTACTTTTCGCAGTTCCTCGAGTTGTTCCACTGTTTCGTTCAACCGCTGACGGAGAGCAATGGCAGTCGCGGTGCTGGTAACCGTATTAATAGAGAAATGCATCTAAGGAAACCGTAAACCTACCCATCACCCACTGATTTCCCGCTCCTTATCTCCTCCAAATCCCGTTGAAGAACAAGCTTCTCCCTATGTGCAGCCAGATAGTCTGTCTCGTAGCGCTGTTTCATCCGGTTCGCGTCTTCCAACAAGTTCTCCATAATCATTAACCTGCTTGCGTCCGCCTCGTTCTTCCTGACAGATTCCAGCTCTCGCTTTAGTTTACTGATCTGGATCTTCAGATCGGTCATCGTTGTCCCAGTAATCGCATCATCCAGCTCTCCACCAAGGCCTCTGTGCTTCGCGTCGTCTTCATCCTCCAATTCAATGTCACCAACAGTCGTTCCGGCCAGCGAACCATCTTCAGTGAATGTATCGGTCGTATCCGCCTGTGATCGTGGACGGATCGGGGTTTTAGGCGCGGCCAATTCCAATTCGCGAACGCGTTCCTGGTACAACTCCAAAGTCTCCGAATCCTTTGCACGTTCCTCTGTGGTTATCTTTAATTTGGTGCGAGATTGTTCAAGTTCGAACTTGAGCTTCTCAACCTCCTGAAGGCGGTTTGCTTGTTTGGTTTCCAGCTCGGCAATCTGACTCTTGTAGGACTCCATGAGGGGTTTGTACCCAGAGACTTTACGGTACTCCTCCTCCAGCGAAGCGTTCTGGTCGACAAGGTCCGAGTTTTGTTTCTCGAGAGACTGGGTAGGGTTTAGTGTAAGCCCGTTCGAAAGAAGCTTGATCTAATACCTTGACGGTTTGGCGAAGTTCGGAGCCCTCCTGGAGTTTCTTCTTGTACTTGTCCATGACGTTCTCCATCTTGGACAGTTTCTCCACAGCGTGGCGCGCTCTGCGTAATACTTCAGTCTATTAGTGGGCAGATAGACTGGAGCCACTGACTCGTCTAGTTGGTCCTTGTATTTGTGGGCCATCTCCGCCTTCTCCCGTAGATCTGCATTCTCTCTTGTGAGGTCGGACACCAAAGACGTTTGCTTCTCGAGTTCTTGTTCCGCGACTATAAGATTGTCTTCGCTCTTTTGGCTGACATCCTCCGAATGCTCTAACTTCTATTTAGACATAGGAAAGGTAGAGACTCACAGGTCAGCCCGTATTCTATCATTTTCCGCCCTCAGCATTACATCGGCTTTGCTATCTCCCCTCCTACTTTCGAGGTCACGCCTCACTTGTCGTGCTTGGGCGAGGGCATCGTCTCTTTCGGATACCAAGTCTTCTTGTGACGTCTGTAATTGACGGTGTTCTTCCAGAAGGGTTTGGTAGGCCTTTTCAACTGCCTCCTTTGCGGACATGATCTGACTCTTCTCGGATTGAATACGATAGTAATGATCATCCCTATGCAACCGTAGTCAGTCAGGCTTCAGACATTTTGAGCGGGAAGGGAGTCACTCAGTCATGCTCGCGTCTCCAAACGAGTCCGTCGTGCTAGTATCCGATATTCGACTCATAACCTGAAGTATGGCTGAGTTGTCGCGTGCTCGCAGTAGAAATTGGTTACACACCTGCTCTATGGCCCTCATTAGGTGGTGTTGATCTGTCTCGCTCAATCCCTGAATCTTTTCAATGAACTCCTTGTTCTGTTCGCACTGTACTCCAATTGCTATTGTGAGTTTGCACATGATCAGAGTAGCGGAGGAGTCGTAATCCTTCGCTATCGCCTGTAGGTTCGGGACATCGAGGCCAGTTGTTGGTTTCTGGAGTACATCCGAGAAGTACTGTGTCATAAGACGATACAGACGCTTCAAAGTCCCAAAACGAAGGACCCAGTTGTCTGAGGATTGAGCGGAAGGCCTCGTTGATTGACGGAAGTAGTCAGCATCGCTGGGGGCCCGTTAGCAAGCTGATCCCATTCCCAATCACACGGAACTCACACTAGCGATAGAACCTCAAAGAGTGCGACTCCATCTGCGAGGTCAGAGATCGAAGTGATAGGATTTGTGAGCTGAAAAGTGGCAAAGAAATTGATGAAAGCTTCCGTCTCTTTGAGTGAAGCGTCGGACATGAGGAAGTGAGCACAAGCTGATTTACGCGTGGACCCATATTGGAATCCTCTCTCACACCGTCATGATCACCACCGGTACCACAACTTTCGCTTACTCTCCTGGTCTACTCTCATGGCTTGACTCTATGAAAACTCGATCATGCGCGGATTCGCACTGTAGACCTCACGACCTGGATCGGCGCACAAATTGGGCTCTTTGACTTTAAAGATTGACAAGTATGACAGGCTGCCGCGATCCGGAACATATCTATATTCAGTTAGCTGGGTCGACGATCTCTCTGCAATTGTACGATGAACTCCGAATTTCTGTGTCGACTGCCAGGAAGAAGAATGTGCAGCGAGAACTGTTCGCCTTAACGGTATCTGGTACATCGCCTCCTTCCCTTTTCATCCTCGTATGGACCCGCAAGAAACCCTGCTGGAAAGTCGCTGGAAGCATCAGACTGCATCTCTTTCAATCTCAAGGCCAGGATCGTTCCCATCCCCCTTGCAACTCTCCTCGACGCTGAGTAGGCTCGTACATGCGCTCCCGAAAAATAAACCGAAACAGATTCTCTGGATACAGGTTACAGGCATGGTTTAAACTTTTTTTCTATGAAAACACTTCTAATTCTCCCTCGGCAGGAGTAGAACGACCGGATTCGACCCATGCTAGAGGTTTGGAACTTTCTACAATGTTTCCTCGCTAAGACAGAACAAGAGGATATACGAGGACTTCATGAATAAATCTGGAATAAATAAGGATTTTGTAATGCCGCAGTCAGACTTGCACGGACAATAGAAAAAATCGCTATCTTTCACCATTGTCGTTCAGAACGAGAGTTTGCGCATACCGAACAATGAGCAACAATGAGCTTCTGACGTGAGGAGTGAGCTCGTGCGTTTGACCATCGACCACCATCATCTGCAAGAGTTTCAGTGACCGTGTTGCGTTCGTGCGGTGACTGTCAAACCGAGCTAACTTGCTTGTTTCTGCTTTCTTTCTCCGCTCTGCTGCACGACCGCGCGCACAAAAATCATCAGACGTCCGGAGGATGTCGTCGACGGCCAGCCTACCTGCGTATCTCTTACCAGGAGTTCCAGTTCTTCAACCCCCGCATCTAGAGGGTGATGCCAGCTTTGCAACGGAAATCCTGCCTGGGCCTCCACCGATAGCCAGTGTGCAGAGCTCTATCCTCAAACGAGACCCAAAGAAACCAGCGACCATGTATTCCTATCTGCCTGCCTCAGATCCTGGAACTACATATTCTGGCATAATGCATGGTACTTTGATTGGGCAAGATGCTTTTGGCCAGAGAAAGCGTGCAACGGACAAAAGGTGCGTCGTGTGTTCTGCTGGGTTACGCCCAATCTGACCTTGGTGCTGTTAAAACTTCCAGCAATACCAGCATGGCCGTTGGCAGAGCTCAACGAGCTGAGGCTCGTAGTCAGAATGTCGCCAACTCGACGCCTAGTGCACCTGATCCGACTTCAACGCCAAATGAACCTGCACCTGAATCACAACCCCCATCGTCTCTAACCGACACCGACGCCCAAATGATCGATCCTCCCTCACTTTCCGAGTCTCGTTCTGCCTCAGTCCAGCCTATCTCGGAACCCAAGTCAGATGGCCCCAGCCGACCAAGAAGAAAGGACAAGGGTAAAGGGAAAGAGGTGGAGCCCATAACAAAGGGCAAGGACGAGTCTAGGACAAATAACCTTTATGCTCCTGAGCAGAATCCAAACCTGGTCCGTCGGTGCTCTATGCTAGAGAAAAACCGACTTATAATCTTTTGTTTCGCAGTTGAATAACAACGACCATTGTTCGGCCTGTCGCTCACAGGGAGCACTCGTCTATTGCGATGGGTGCCCTCGTGCTTTTCACTTGTGGTGTCTTGACCCGCCCATACAATCGATTGATGAGGGTGATAGCAATTGGTACTGTCCTGCTTGTGTAAAGGTGCGGCTCTCTCTTTGTCTAGATTACCCCCAGTTCTTATATATATATGCCATGAAAGAAGCCTAAACCCAAGAAATCCCCACGTCCAACCTTTCTCGACCCAGTCATTCAAGCCCTGGAAAACACCATTCCGACCGAATTCCAACTTCCAGACGACGTAAGGACGTTTTTCAAAGACGGTAAAAGAATTTCTTCCAATCATTACCGTGCTCCCATATCTGATGAAATCTTCGCAGTCGGTACGAGTCCCAAAGGTGCTTACGTGGACACATCTGAAATCAAGCCTCCTCGCTTGAAGTGGGTATTTTCTGTCATGTTCTCTTGAAGGGATCTCTGCTGAACGCAGCAATTTTTTGATTACAGTCGTCATGGGCAACTAGAGGACAGGGATGCCCACCGCCTACGTGACCGCAACGGGCAACCTGTCCTTTGTTTTCGGTGTGGGATGTCGGCACTGCCGGAGAATGTCGCCGCGACAGCGCCCTCAACTAAACGTGCACGCAAGGCCACTGAGAAGGCTTTACAATACGAAGTTTGGAAAGATATGATATCCTGCGATTATTGCAGTCTCCATTGGCACCTTGATTGCCTTGATCCTCCATTATCCAGCATGCCTTCGTTCACCAAGAGATGGATGTGTCCGAATCATGCTGAAAAGATTATAGTGCGTGTACCTTCGACTAGAGGACAGCAGCATTCACTAACTGCATTCCGTGCAGCCCTCGAAACGTAGGATACCAAAACAGAACGCCACGCCTATAGAAATCACGAAAACCTCGCAATGGAACAACGGCAACATCGACGTCCTCGAGTCCGATATATCCCCTCCAGCCAATCCCCAAAAGAAAGTCGCAGTGGACGAAGTCCTCATTAATGGTCGTCGCTATCGAGTGCCTGAACGTATCATTCTACTCGACTTTTGGAACAAGCTCAACAAGGGTACGAGTAGTCCCCAGTATGTCATCCCACTCCGCCTTCGTTATGTCTTTTTTAATGCCTTTCGCAGGGACGGAGACGACGGCTCGGGCATGTCGTCTCCACTGACGTCTCTGAGCTCGCTCGAAGAGGATGATCTCGCACCTCCACCTGCTCCTCGTCCGGGTGGTTCACATGACCTTCAAGCTGCCCAGGTGTGTCAAAAATTCAACGTACGCCTCTATTAGAAGTAAACGTTCCTACCAAGATGCTATTCGACTTCCACAAGGGTAATGCATCTTCGCGCGCGCCTTCAGCATCCCGCAACGACGCCAATGGGATCATGGTCAAGAAAGAGCCTAATGGAACCGTTTCACTTCCCGTGCCAAACACCAAAACAGCGACTATCAAGACCTCAAAGACTTCCAAGTCGACCTCCTCGAAGGTAAATTCTTTTTCATCTCCTAACAAGACTTGGCTTTATCGTGTTTCTCCAGCGTTCCCCCGCCAAGGCACCGGTCAACGGCACGCAAGCCTCCACCGGCGATTCTGCCGCCGTGACTGCCCCTCCTGCAAAAAGGAGACGTTCTACAGCCGCTGTTCCTGTCGCACGACCAACCCGAGAGTTGAGATCGCGTAGCAAGAACTTGGACAAGGTGTGTTAGGTAGTCCTCCCCTTGCATAAGCTATCCCTCACGCCTTGCCTCGCGATACAGAACAGACAACTTGGGGAAGAAGAAACGTTGTCCACGCCTCCCTTGGCAGCTGCAACAGCACCATCCACTAACAAGTCAAGGACGCGAGTGAACATCAAGGTAATTCGCCCCCTATGAGTGGTGCGTCGCCACGTTACTGACCACGGTCCCCAGATGGAGGAGCCGGACGTTAATCTGTCACTCACTAACGGGGTAGAAACCGAGTCTGTTTCTGCCCCAGTCCCTGCGAAGGTGAGTACCCTGGCCTGTTGCTTCGAATAGAATAGAGTGATATCCGGTACTGACATTGAGTTTTTCCGCAAGAAACCTGCCAAACGAACCCGCACGACTCGCAAAAAAGACACGGAAGAAACGGCGGCCGAAGAAAAACCGAAAGAGAAGAGGACCCGGAAACGGAAGGAACGAGATGATGACGCTTATATCGATAGTAATGCGTCAAAGGCCACGAAGGACAAGTCGTCCAGGCTATCTCAGCGCCAGGTCCCGCTCTCTTCCACCTCACTTTCCTCTCTATCCACAGTCACTATGACACCCGCCACTACCTCGGCATCGACCCCAGCAACACCGTCCCTCAAAATAAGATTACCGCGCTTAAATTTGCACGGTTCTCCCGTTGTAACGACCACGCCAAAGGCTACCGTGGGTTCTTCAACACGTCTTTCATGACCTCTGCCTTTTCTTGACATCTGCAGCATCGACATTAGTTATCATTATTTTGACGGCTACACACATACCTTTCAGCACAGATTTATCATGCACATTCACGTTTTCGGTTGTACTTAGTACTTTATCCATACATAGAGACCCCTGCATTATAAGTAGCATTATATCTTGTACCTTTGACAATATCTTGGAACGACGGTGAATCATGATGAATAACATAAATAGGCATTAAGGCTCCTCAGATACCACAACTACAACTACAATAGGGTGTGCTCAAGTCAAAAACAAAACATGTGTATACGTTGTCCATATTCCGCCTCCTATCTATTCCAGGAGAGCAATGACATGTCGCCCAGACGTCTGTAGAAAGGTGAGTGCCAGTGGGGACGGATAGGGACAGAGGTGAACGGACCTTGGTTTGACTAGGTGTCGAACAAGTCCAGCGACCGCAAGAAGGACGAAAAGCGCCGCGGCCCCAATGTAAGCCCATCCCAAGAAGGGGTTCTTCCCTCCAACCCACGAAACGGTAGAGATGACGATAGATTTCGTGCCGTCGTAGGACCTAACGGGGAAGTCTGGGGAGGGGCGAATCAGTAAGATACGGACTCACTTCAAGGTGACCAATTCTTACTCAAGTCAATGAACATTCTATATCTTCCCCTTGCCATCGTTTCGTTGTCGTTTCTGAAGTAGAGTTTGGTGAATGTTGGCAGACCGGCCGTCCTCATCCAATTCTGGAAATGTTCGTTCTCCTTGAGATTGGGAGGGGGCTGGTCATTCGTATAGTTGTTGGGGTATTTCTTCATCCAATTGGGAGGTGGGACTATGTCGGATAAGGAATTATATCCTCCGCCGTTAATAGGACTTTCAACATATTTGTCCTTTTCTCTTGGCCATGCAATGCCCTTTTCGGTAAAGTTATAGCTAGGTCCGTCGTTTTGGCCAGGGTTCATAAGGATGGGTGGCAAGAAAGTGTCTTGGCATCATATTAGGGCGGAGAACATAAGGATAGAGCAATGTACGCACCATTGAACATGGAGTTGGCAATGAGACCACAAGGATAGATTGGCTTGTCACCTATCTTACCCAATGGCTTGCAATCGCTATCGTCCAACTTGTTTGCATCTCCCCCTTTCCCTCTCAACTGGTCGGAGTTCAAACTCTTCACATATCGTCGATGGTTTTGGAAGAAGTTTGTGAGCTTGTAATACATGAAAACCGAGGGTTCGAGATCCAGTGGGACATCAAAATCGAGAACACATTGAAACTCGGCGAGAGAGGTATTTCCACCTCCTCGGTTGTCGATGAAGGCATATGCAGGACGCTGGTTGAAGGGAACCGAGCCCTTGACTTTGTAGTTGTACTTGTTCGAGGGCAATTCTCGAAATTGAAGAGCATCACGCGACGAGTTAGCGAGGGTCTCGCATTCGGTGTAGTCGAAGGTCATTTCTGACACCTGCGATGACCCCCATATGAGGACTGCACCAATCGGACCAAAGATGACGCCGAGGATGAAGAATGTTGGCAGTACAGTCTTCGGGGTGAGGATAGGCTGCCACGCCTTCAGACGTTGCTGCTTGAAGGCGGTATCTAGGAGAGTTTGTTAAGAGCTGTCTTAGCGAGTGCGGGCGTCTGATACGCACTAGCAGGCCGTCTCCAGCTTCCCTTTTCCTTCTTGTTTTCTCCAGAGTCATCGCCCGACCCCTCCCTCTGTGGTTTACGATTGAAGAGACCCATGTTGGGGAGAAGGAAGGTTGTGGTGGTGGTACAGGTTCAAGCGGAAGCCAAGCGATTCGTGGCCAAGGGAGCGGTAAAAACGCTTAGTCATCGTCAACCGCGCACAGCCAGCCCGACCCGAGTCGCAATCGCGGTTGACTAAATACAATTTGGTGGTCCTGCGGCGGGCACGGGCGAGGAGAGCGAGTACATTATATCTCACCGGCGTAAAATATGCAACAAGGAAGTACTATACATCTACGCAGCTTCAACACCATCCATTTGTGCAAGGTGTTCTTCATTCAGAGCCTCAGCTTCAGCCATCAGCTTCTCCTCCAACGCCGCCACCCGAGCCTCTGATTCTCGTCTCTCCGAGTCGAGTTCAGCATACCGATCCTGCAACATCTTTTCCCTTCGCTCGAGTTTCTCGACCTCCTCCTTTAACGCAGCAAGTCTACGAGGTCCCACGGCACTTTCGTTGGTATGCAACCGTGAGAAACTCAAATAATCAACATGGGTCTTCTGAAGCTCAGTGAAAGCATCGGTCACTCGCTTGCCCAATGCGTCCGCACGAGCCTGGTATCCTCCCAAGATCTTGCCAAGCTTCTTTTCAGCCTTGCCAGATTTTCCAGATTCTTGAGCCATCGATTCTCGACATTCGCCGAGCTGGGCACTATAACCAGCCACCCGGTCTTCCGGCGAGAGTTGTGAGGGTTCTACCCAGACCCTCGATTGAGCATCGTAGGCGAGACCCTTGCGAATCGTAGCCCATGACAGCCCCTCGTCGATGTCGTCTGCTTTAGAAAGCGATTTGAGGCCCTCCCGAACTTGCTCAGGATTGGCCTGAGGAAATCCGACCAGTGAAGCCAGTTCAAGATGGATAGCCGAATGAGCAGCGTTCATGTGCTCATCGTCCGGTATCTGGTACGATGACCTGGACCCGCCAGGTCGTGAAGAACCGGCGATAGGATGGACGAGGGAGTCGTGTAACATGAGTTGAGCAAGCTCCTGGTTGATCATCTTCTGTGCCTCCGAAGGGGTTTCTTCCTCCTTGATCGAGAGTTGTGCCATAAGAGCCTCGGGGTCGACGTTGGCTGGTCTAGGAAGACCCATGCGAACTACTTGAGACCGTCTTGCCAACTCCTTTCTCTCCTCCTCCTCTTGTAAACGTTTCAACCTCGCATCGCGCTCAGCCGCGTCCAATTCCATTTCTGCTCGTTCCTGTGCATCATCTTCACCATCCTGTTCATCTTCGGGGACCAACAGCTCGAAGTTATTTTCAGGCTTGGGGAGATTTTGGAAACCGGCGCGCAGTGCTCTCTTTGCTGAATTCTGGCGCAGATATTGCTCTCTGGGAGTGTCGCCCGTTACATTCGACCCGTCGGGATTTATAGCTAGATTGTCACGGAGGGGAGTGCGGAGGGGCGTCGCAGGGACTGTACTGTCCCCGCGGGGTGTCGCCGATACATCTGCCCCACCAGCGCGCAAAGGTGTAGCAAGAGGATTTGGAGTGAAAGCGACCTGGTGCCGAGGAGTCGCTCCGTCGAAACCGGTGCCGCCAGCACTGTCAGTATGCAATGGCGTGTTCTCTTCACCGAGTAAGGGGGTTTGAGCGATAGTCATGTTCCTCAAATTACGGGCCTCCAGAAGCACGTTGTCCTCTGTAGCACCAATTACGGTTATCAGAAAGCTAATCGGGATTCAAGAAATGCACAAATACTCACGTTGGGCCACCGTTCGAGGGGTCCGGGCCATCTTAGCATCTTCAAGCCCCTCGTAATCTCCTAGTAACCGGCCACTTGCGTCACTGCCCCCATTGACTAGTGCCTTTGCACTCTCTCCTGCCTGACCTATCTTCACAATGTGCTCGAGTTCGGCTTCGCCTACTTGCGCCGCAGGAAGCATCAACTTCCTCCTCTTCCCAATAGATTCCGCTTCCTTCAGCTTCTGAATCTGAGCGTCCCGCGCAGCAATGAACTTTGTCTGGTGTCCTGGGCCTTCTCCATCCTTACCCGAGGCATTCTTCCGCTGTCTTTTCTTCCTTTCGGCTTCCTCCTCCTCCGGTTTACGTTTATTTTCGAGCCTCCTTAAGGTTTGACCGACCGGAGCTGCCGCTACGCGCGCCTGTTCTTCGGATGTATCGTAGAACCCGGGCGCTGCCTTTTTCTCGAAGGGTATATCGGCATTATACTTCACCCAAGGGTTTAGATTCTTAGAGACCGAGTAAAGCGCTGAATGTTACTCACGTCCATTCCTTTTTTCTTCGTCTTGTGCCTCATTCTGAAAGCCAATATTTAGCCAACATTCAACCTTTCGCTGCGGAGGGGGAGAGTGGGAATACTTACATGATGCCCGCTGCCTTGAGCTCACGTTTCTTCTGCAATACCGCCAAACGTCTTGCTTCCTCAAGTTGACGCTCACGGGCCTTCCGTTTTGCCTTCTTCCCTTGCGTGTTTGCCAGGCGGGCTCGTGCTTCAGACAACATTTCCTTTTCTGCAGGGTATGAGCATACGAGCATAGACCCATTCAGGGAAAGCACCTACCATCCTCATCCATGTCAATTGGGTCAGGACGTGCAGGCTTGGTCTCAGGATCTGGATCAATTTCCCCAGGCCGCAAGCGTCGTACGTCGTCGGCACTGGGACCAGCATCTCCTTCAGGGCCAGCGAGACCTAACTCTTCGTTCTCCTTGGCCTCGGCTTCGTCGAGCAACTTCTGGTAGCGTTCGAGGCATTGCGTTGCGGTTCTACCAACAATGGGAGCTATTGTTCGCCACTGAGTTGGCATCAGTTTGGCCAAATGAAGGAGCTTCTCATCCTCTGTCTGAAGTATTGTCAGAAACCAAAAGGACGAGTCAGCGCGAGCTGAGTACCTTTGACCACTCTGTCTTCTTAATTGAAGGATCCAGCCATTCGTACCACCGTGCCTTACACTGTTTGGGTGTTTTTCGAACTAGCAAGGACGATATACGCGCCCTTCAAGTCGTGTCAGAGCACCGTGTCAATGTGTTGAGCTGAAGTTCACGTACCATTGGTTCTTCCCGTATTTTGCAATGGCAGCCTTGAGAACCTCATCCTCAGTGTTCTACAGGGGTTTGTCAGAAGAATTCGGGAAGCTTTGAGTCTTCAGTACCTTCCATACACCTATAAAATGAGTTGAGCTTGCGGTCTATGCAGAAATTCAAGCAACATACCTCCTTTGATTATTATTCTGGGCATTGGTTCAAGTGAGAGGAGAGGATGGGAAGATTATGTCAGCCAGAAGACTTACATAAGCCGGTTTGGTGACTGTGACCGGTGTTGGGCGCCGACGACGAAATCCGGTGTTCAACCGGCAGACAGCCGGGAGTGGCTGTGTACTACGGCAAATACGGGAAAGGCCGGTGACTTAATGATTCCCGGCGATGGCATGCCCAATGGTCCGCAGAATTGAACGGCGTTATCCTTTAATAACGGGTCCAACCAGTTGCAAACTTTCCTTCCTGCCAGCCAGAACGGTGGTGCCATCATTCCCCTTCTCTCTTGCCCTCCAACCACCATCATCCCCAGTTCCGCTCAGGTTTGCTCTCCTCCTCTTTGCTCTGCCTCTCTGGTGCTTGTGCACTTCACCGGCTGGTCATTTTGCTCTCGGGCTTTCTACATAACACCTCACCGTGACTTTTGATCACCGTCATTGAAACCCGGTTTTCCAACCTTTGCACAAATGGATCAACCACAACCATCTGAGCAAGTTTCCGACATAAAACTCTCGTTTGTGCCCTCTCTCTCTCTCCTCCCTGCGGCCTTTAATTTGTTTCCCAGCACAAAACCTCCTGTCGTCCGTGGTGCTCGAGCTTGTACGACATGCCGTGCAGCTAAGGTACTGCTTTTTCATCCGGCGTTTATCGATATTCCCGTTCACCTTGTCCCCACCTTCCCCCCCATGATTTAGATGAAATGTGTTGGAGCAGACGATGGGCAGAAACAGTGTCAGCGCTGCAAGCGTGCGGGGGTAGAGTGCGTATATCTCGCTTTCGCTTTCCAAAGTCTATCAACATGTTGGTAGTTGTGTCTTCGAAAAACACCGCCGAGGACGGAAACCAGGATCAAAGTATGTTGCCTGTCAGCTGTTTAAGGCTCTTCGGTCGCTGATATTGTACAGGCTTTCTGAAGCTTCGAAAATGCTTCGACGACTGGAAAAGGGCCTCAACACTGCCAAACTGCGATCGCAGACGAGCGAGACAAGTCCTTCTTTTGCGGATGGTGCTCGTCCTCTTCCTCACGATCGTTATGGACGCGATGATCATCTCACATCAGCGGGGACACACTTCCCATCGAACGAGCTACCTCCTCTTACCTTCCCCGGGCCATATAGCCAGTCGGGAGGCTACCCTCCATCGACTACCAGTTCTCGGACAGCGGACATGGACGAAGATGACGATCCGGGCCGCACAGAAGACACCATTTACCCTGCCAAACTCATTAGACATGCAGACCGCCGTCATTCCTTCTTTCGGACCATTCTCAATCCCGAACAGTCGCCAGCGCCGGGCCCTTCTTCGGCTCGTAGCACCTCTCCGCTCTCTCAGTCCAATACTACACTCTTCGGAACCGGTGACATTCAGGATCCTGTCTCATCTGGCTTAATCGACGAAAACCAGGCGAAGGTTCTCTTTGATCTCCTGTTCTTGCGGCTCAACCCATTCATCAACATGTTCGATCCTTCCCTACACTCCGTGCCTTACGTCCGAAAGAAATCACCCTTCCTGTTCACAGTCCTCTTGATGGCTGGGTGTAAATTCTTTGAGCCCAAATCATTCAAGGCCTGTCAAAAGTTAGCCAACGACCTCGCTGTTAGGGCATTCATGGAGTCGTGGAAGAGCGTGGAGGTTGTACAAGCGTTCGCCTGCCTAACTTATTGGAGAGATTCAGACGACAACGTGAGACATTCTTTTCTATCTCTACTTGAACATATGGACACTAAACTATATCGGTAATACAGCGTACTTGGACATATATCGGCTATGTGCGTTTGTCACTCTTCAATTTTTCCGCGGTCTGAATAATTTTGTGTTACAGGCTTGTCGGATGGCTGTCGAACTAGGGTTGAACCAATATGTTGCACCCGGGTCACTGCATGAAACCGACCTCCAATACAGAGAACGACGAAACAAGGAGCGCACCTATCTTATTCTTTTCGTGCACGATCGCAGCCTCAGCACACAGACGGGTAAAAATTGGATGCTTCCGGAGGACGAGTTCATTCGGCACTCTGTGAACTGGCACGAACATGGTTTAGGGGGAATTCGACCTGAGGATGTAATCGTCTCTGCCTTTGTTCAATTGCGCCACATTGCTGTAAGTTATTTTCCATGTCGCTTTCTGGGTTTCTGTCTGACAACTTCATGTGTGGAGGCCGAGACAACGGAAACTTTCCGCAGGTCCTCGGGAAGTGGACACAGCGACATCAATTACGAGGTTGTTTTACGCAACTGTAATAATCAGCTCACGATGTGGATGGATACTTGGGAGAAACAGATGAAGCGAGGTTCGTTGTGATCGGGGTTTACTTCATGGTTGACCTGACAATTGTCTGATGTAGCCGGTGGGGAGACTTTCCACTTTGCCTTCTTGTCCTTGTTCCGTCTCTACATTCGCCTGTTCACGAACAGCTTTGGCGTGGAAGATGTCTCCGCGGTGAGTTTCCCCCATAGAAGCCCTTCGTCAGCCTATTGATTGCCCTAAACAGACGCCCCGTGCACACGCAAACCTTACGGCCTGCATTCAAGCAACACCCACCTGCTACACGAGTGCCATTGACGCCTTGAAGATTCTCTCTAGAGATTTCAAAAGCATGTGCATTCTGGTATGTTATCCTTACTTGCCCTAAGAATTAGGATCTCAATGTATCGCATAGCGTTACGGACAGGACACAGTGACCATGATGTCTGCTTACGCCGCAGTCTTCTTATTGAAGGTATGCTTATTTGTAAACTTCATTCGAATCATACCTCAAACCACCCGCAGCTTCTTCGCAACCCAGCAACAGCACCTCAGTTACCAGAATGTGCCAGAGAAGAGGTTCACTCAGTGATCAGCCAAACGGCCGACGCGTACGATGAGGCATCCGCAATGTCGCCGGCGTCTAGCTCGGCCGCTACCCATGCCCGCTTCCTCCGACATCTAATTACACACGACAATTTACGGTCTCGGAAACCAGAGAGAGAAAGATATCCTGGCGGTTCATGTCTTGATTCCCGGCTTCCAGGTAAGGGATTCTCTCAGCGTGCCTGGTGCCATGTTAACGGCAGCAATTGTCCATCAGCCGGCCCCAATTTACAGACCTCTTCCATCTATTCCCACCCATCTGCCGCCTCTCACGACCAATCGTTCCACTTTCCTGCTTCACATCCATCTTCCCATGCTATGTCTGACAGCGCGTATGATACCATGTCCACCCGATCGACCGGCTCTGTATCGTCACCCCACTCCATGCCAGGCCAGGAATACGGCCAGTCCAGCCCTCAGGTCCTCCAGCATAACGCCAAAAACGACGAAGACTATTGGAAGAGCATGTTCATCGAGATAGGGTTTGGGCCACAAGCAGACCCTACGATCTCTGCCGGCGGTGGGATGACTGACGACATTCGCCCATCAGAATATGGGCGCCATCCTCCCCACCCTATACACGCTTCTCCGCCGCAGAGTTACGGACATTGACTGCCAACCATGACTCATGATGATACCAGAACTGATCCTTCATGCTTGACGACCCTTCTCCCCATTTTGTCTGTATCTGAAACCTTGCTGGCTTTCTATTTAACTAGGCTGTATTTAATATGTAGCTCATATCACCTCGTATGCCTACTTAATTCTCGAGCAGAGGGGGGGCCGGGGCCGGGGTCTGTATATACTGTACATGTACTGTAGACCTTGACCACCGCCGGTGGTGTCATGGGCGCCCGCCGCCCGGGCTTTCTCCTTGTGCATACCATTCATCCTGCCAATCTCACACTCAAACTCAAAAATTCGGCTTTACAAATAAAGATCAAGGGGAAATTAATCGGTGTACTAGGATCACGATTCAACACCGATCGGGAATATAACAACAGACCGCCCAACAGCTGCTGCCAGGCGGGGAATGCCTCGTGACGCCACGAAGTCGAAATCCCGGACAAAGTGAGGCCTAGTGCTGATCTCAAAGGTGGTCGGCTGTGCATGGACATAGCCGGTATTATAAACGTGGATAACAGCACCTTTGAGCGGCGATTGGGTAGAGATTGCGAAGAACTCAGGGTACGTATAGCACCAGCTGAGATGGGAAAGAAAGGTAGTATTTTGGGGAGCAATGATTAACGACAAGAACGGGAATTACGGAGTCTAGACGCACCGGAACCTGTGTCCCCCCTGAGAAAAGCTAACGTCGGAGACGAAAGGTTTCCCACCACAAATCTTTGAGGTGTCCCATAAGGAAAACTTCGTTCCATGGACGGCGCCGATACTGTATTGATGGGTACAAATTAAGGCTGCGTGACAAGGAAATTAATCATGTACACGCACATATCAGGTGTATCCCTTCTCCAAGCAGCGGATGCAGAGAGGTGAATGGAAATTCCCATTGAGGCGTCCGACAGCGCGTGGGGATCCGTTAGCTCAACGATGCTGTGGTGGCGCCAGGATTCATGCTCGCCATCGAGGTCAGAGCGCCAATCGGTCAGAAATATGGAACCACGACAGTCGGCAACGAGGAATTCTTTGCTGGTAGATGGATGGGAGTCAATCGACGACAGCGGGTGGGGAAACGCGATGACATAGGCAGTTGGCTGTGGGCGATTTGATGAAGGAGAGGTACTTGCAGCTGCCGAAGGCCGAGGGCTTCGCACAGAATGAGTGGGATACAGGTCCCAAACCACCATCATTTTGTCGTCTACAATTGGGTTTCAGCGGAGGCACACAAAGCAAGGGGCCGCCTTATGGGAAGTACCTGATACGGTTGCAATATAACGTGCACTGTCATCGCCGGTCCCTCCGCAGAATGCCATGTCGGTGATTTTGCCATGGTGGCCACTCAGGCCTCCACCGAAATGGAAAATGGTCTCGTCCTCCTTGGACGACTTTGTGAGTTGAACAAGAGAGAAATCAGTCCCGGCAGCTGAGATTCTGACGAGTTGATGAATGAGCGTGAATTTGACGTTGTGCAATCTGTTTGAGTTGAACCTCACTCGATAAACCACTCGTCGCTCAGTGTTGGAGACACTGAACGCGCCGACCACGCCAAAGCTGTTATTCTCGTTCCAATATGAAATAGTGCAAGCCTTTCGCATGAAGCTTTTTTCTAGAAACTCAACCAAGTCAAGGAATGAAGATATTTGTGTGGGGAATCACGCACCACCAGAAGGACTTCAACAGAGTGCTCTCCCCCAACAGCAATGAGGTCCGAGTCATCGTTCGGACAGGCAGAGAGCACGTAAATTTGTGAGGGATGCTGGTAAGAGAAATCCATGTCGACCCTGACCGCGACGAGGCGCGTGGAATTTGTTGAAGAGAGCAAACGGACGTCACGGTCATCACTCGGTCATCACCCTCACATGTCGAGCGTGAACAAACCTCCTAACCCATTTGTACTTCTTGGTCTCTCCGTCGTCTCTTTTGCCTCATTCTACTTCCTCGTCAAACGCAGAGAACAGACCAATCCTCTTTCTCAAAGTCCTAGGCAACAAGATCATCCTCTCGTCCCTCCATCTCGCTCTCAGTCTCAATAAATCATGCCCGCCGTCATCGATAAGATTGCTGATGCCCTTCACCTCCACAAAAAACCTGCTGCAGGATCGTCTACACCTACATTCGACCCTAAAAAAGTCACCGTCATCTTCGTTTTAGGTGGACCGGGCGCAGGTACATGGTTCTGGTACCCATTTGGAGCCTTCACTTACCATTACCCTTGCCAACAGGAAAGGGCACCCAATGTGCATGTCTCGTACAGGACTTTGGTTTCTGTCATCTATCTGGTGAGTAGCACCGGCATGCTTTACTCAGAAACACGGCAACACGACTAACCGAACCACGCCTAGCTGGTGATCTCCTTCGCGCCGAACAGAACCGCGAGGGTTCTCAGTTTGGCCAGTTAATTCAAACCTGTATTAAGGAGGGCAACATCGTTCCCATGGAGGTCACCGTGAAACTCCTCGATAATGCCATGAAGGCTGCGATTGATGAAAAACGAACGGGTGACGGTTGGACAGAGGGTCGTGGACGTTTCTTGATCGATGGGTTCCCAAGGAAGATGGACCAGGCGGAGATGTTCGAACAGGAAGTTTGCCCAGCTTCCATGGTGCTTTTCTTTACGACTACTGAGGCGGTGATGCTCGAACGTTTACTTGAACGTGGAAAGACTAGCGGTCGGGAAGATGACAACGTGGAAAGCATCAAAAAACGCTTCGGTATGCTCTCGCTCAGCTCGTGACGGTGACTTTGCTGATCCTTGCTTCTCTCCTCAGTGACCTACAAGGAGCAGACAATGCCCGTGATTGAGCACTACGAGAAGATTGGCAAAGTTGCAGAGATCGATAGCACTGTGACCATCGAAGAGGTGCACGAGAATGCGAAAGCAGCGACTCAGAAGGTTCTTGAAAGCGCGGCGTAAACACTCGACCGATATGTGTTCAATGCGAATTGTAGACTTGATATTCTAATGGGAATCGGTATAATGTGATTTCTTCTCGGTTAACCTGGTAGCCTGGAGGCTAGCTTGTCCTTCCGTGGGAGGAACCCAATTTACCTTCGGGCTAATTTGGTAAGTTCAAGGAACGAAGTCCCTCAAGCGGCAGGCCAGTTTGCCCGATAGGCAGGCACTGATAGTCTTCTTCTCACACCAATATCCGTCCTTCCACGCAGTCATCATCAAGGGCTTTAGGAGCTTACTTCCTAAGCTCGGCTCAAATTAAACAACAGTTCACTGGGCTTCAACGACGTCTTTTTCCTAGAATCCAGGAATATGAAGCCTCGATCTTGAATAACCTTCATCTATCGCTTCGAACCGTGTGTACCAATGGAAATAGATGCGGCGAGTCGTTAACCCACTAGCCCCAGCTCGCTTTCGCGACAACGCGTCCATAGTTCTGTATACAGATCCCATGACATCCTATTCGTTCACTTTGATACCGTCCTTATCATGGGACATACTATCATATAGCCCGGGGGTTATAAAAGGGCAGTACAATACAAGGGTGAGTTCCCCAAAACACACCGCGCCTCACCTCTGTCTATTGATTTCTCATGTCTGCATCTCTGTCCGACTGGAAGCTAGGTGTTGATGTTGGTGGGACATTTACGGACGCAGTCTTGTACAATGATGGAACTGGGGCAATAATAAGGGCCAAGGCGCGTCGCAACATCTGTAACGATCGTGAATGCTTGCTGATATATGTCTGGCTCCGGTTCAATTGAAAACAGGTCCTTAGCACGCCAAAGGATCAAAGCGAAGGCGTGCTCAATGCAGTATCTCAAATCATGTACGTATTGATCTGTACTGGCAGGAAACGATAGTCTGACCTTCTGCAGGGCTCAAGTTGAAGACAAATCGATTCAGATTTCAGTCATGAATCATGGTAGATAGGAATTTAGCATTCCTTGTCGAAGCGATTTGACCTCGTGTATGCAGGTACCACGATTGCTACCAATGCAATTCTTGAGGGAAAGGGCGCAACTGTTGCCCTCCTCGTTACCGAAGGCTACAAGGACATTCTTCAAGTCAGACGGAGTCGTGTTCCGGGAGGTTTGGCGGGATGGTAAGCTCGACATTCGATCCCAAGGACATACCAAGCTGATGCATCGATTCAGGATAGTGTGGCCAAAGCCCACTCCCCTCGCGCCGTTGGAACTAGTTAGTCTTCCTCCATTCCGTGCCTGTGCTTTTCATTCAAACAATCCTTAGACTATCGAGGTACCTGGCCGTATTTCCAGCAAGGGAGAAGTCGTTCGTCCACTCGAACTTGACGAATTGCGGAAACGGCTTCAGAAGCTCAAAGACCTACCAACTCCCCCTCAGTCCATCTGCGTCTCGTTGATCAATTCGTTCACCAACCCTGTCCACGAGCAAGAGGTAGCATCCTTCCTTCGCTCCGAATTTCCCGACATACCCCTCTCCGTCAGCCACCAAGTCCTTCCAGAAATGATGGAATACGAACGTACGGTTACCACCGTTGCCAACGCATATATCAAGCCTATCGTTGGAAGGTACCTCGAGAGCCTCCAGGAGAAGCTCGGTACGACCGAATTGCGCGTTCTCAGAAGCGACGGTGGTTTAGCGGGAGTTGAGATCGCAAGAGAGCACTGTGCAAACCTTCTATACTCGGTAAGTCTCGACGACCCATCTCTCTGCGGTTTCTCACATGGTTCCAGGGTCCCGCTGGTGGCGTAGCTGGCGTCGTTAGCCACATAGCAAAGCAGTCCTCCTACAAGGTGCATTTCTTCCTCCCCTCTCTTGGAATTGGCTAGAAAATTCCTACCCAGAACCTTCTCACATTTGACATGGGTGGTACTAGTACCGACGTCTGTCTGGTCGAGAATGGAGTACCAGAACTACGACGAGAAAGCACGATCGGTGATTTGACCAGTATGTGGAGCTCGTGCAATGCTCGATACGCCACATGTTCACGCTATTCAAGTCAGAGCACCGTCCATTGATGTCCGTACTGTGGGAGCGGGGGGTGGATCGATAGCCACAGTCGCAGAAGTCACAGGAGCACTTAGAGTCGGCCCCGAAAGCGCTGGTGCTAATCCAGGCAAGCGTCGAAGAATTTTCCCTGTAATTCACGTCCTGACCTACATTTTTTTGGACCCTAGGTCCCATCTGTTATTCAAAAGGTGGCAAGGCGCCAACGGTCACCGACGCACTTGCCGTTTTGGGCTATCTTCCTCCTGCACTACTCGGAGGCACCTTTGCGTTGGATATTTCCGCAGCTCGGGAGGCGATCGAGTGTCAGATTGCGAAACCGACCGGGCTGACGATTCATGCGGCGGCGGAAGGCATCATCAAGATCGCGGTGGAGAAGATGTACGGCAGTTTGAGAAGTGTGAGTGTTGAGAGGGGTAAGGACCCTCGGGAGTTCCATCTCGTCGCGTTCGGAGGTGCGGGGCCCTCGGTTGTTTGTCACCTCACCAAGCTATGTGGGACATCGTATCCAGCTATTGTTCCACCCTCGCCGGGAGGTGCGTGCAATCCCTATCGGAAATTCTGATTGGTAAAGATATTGAACACTCTCTCAAAGTCCTCTGCGCTTTCGGTGATGCCCATACCGCTCTTCGGCATGAAGTCTCGTCTACTATAATCCAACCACTAGATGACACCTCAACGGAAAAACTGCTCGAGACCGCCGGTGATCTTCAGCTCCAAGCTACAAACGTACTGAAGAAACAAGGCGTGAAGTCGGTATCAGAGCAATGGCAAGTTGAGTTGCGCTACAGAGGCCAAGCTACGAGTCTACCCGTTTCCTTCACGGCGGAAGATTTGAATGATGGATGTAAAGTCATTAAGGGAAGGTATTGTCATCTCTCGTCCGTCCACTCGGATGATCGTCGGGAAACTGAGCATTCTGTCAGGTTCGAGGCTCTGCACCGCAAAATGTTCACATTTTCGTTAGATCTGGACGTAGAGATTGTGGTCATTCGCGCAGTAGCTATTGAAGTCATGACAAGCTTTGCGACGGCCAAATTACCTGTCGGAAATGGTTCGCCTTCACCCGAAGCGACCAAGCAAAGGACCGAGATCGTGAGTGTACATGTGGTCACATCAGTCCTGCAATGAGATGCTGAGCAGTCTGTTCTATTAAGTTTTTTTCCGGACAGACCTACACCGACGTACCTGTCTACGATCGGTCCCTCCTTCAAGGAGGCGATAAACTTCCCGGACCCTGTATTATTACAGAGGTACTTGAAATCTCTTTTGTAACACAGACGTCCACTCAATTTCTGGCAGAATGACAGCAACACCCTCATTACGCCGACACACCGAGCAGAGATTGACGAGATCGGTAACATTCTGGTTTGGCCCCAGGTCGGCGAGTCAGAGTCGGAGGCGACCAGCGAGCTTGCCGCTGCCGACCCGATCGTCGTTCAGCTAGTAGAAGGTTAGTCTAAACATGTTTCGTCCCCTTGTTTGCAATCCTCTGAACATCATGGGACAGGTGCCCTGCAAAATACAAGGGTGGAAATGGACGTTCTCATTCAGAGATGAGTAGACCGTACTCCACCTCACTGGGATTGACTAATACATTGTTTTTACGGTAGCGATGTCTCCAGCTATGCGCGAACAGGTTTGTTTTCAGTCGATACCGAGAATTCCTACGGCTGAATTATCCCTCATAGTTGGATTATTTCCCGATGTTGGCGGCTGGAGAAGGTCCGCATTCTGGAAAAATGGTGTGCGGACAGTTCGGCAGCTTTATACCGGGCTTCTTGTCATCTTGGGACGAGACGATCGAAGAGGGCGATGTGTTTGTGACGAATGACCCGTACTCCGTCAGGTGAATTCAAACCTGTTACCTTGTAGTAGACCGGTACTTTGGCTTACTTCCGCCACAGCAATTCAATATCTCATCTTAACGACTTTCTGGTTATCAATCCCGTTCACTATGAAGGCAAGATCGTTGGGTGGGCTGCTAACCTTGGGCACTTTACGGATATTGGCTCTGCGGTACCTGGTATGTAGTTTGACTTGACTTTTCGACGATAGCTGATTTTGGTGTCAGGGAGCATGCCCAGTGCGGTGTTCAACTTCATTTGACAGTCAATCTATTTTCTCACGTGCTAATGCATAGATTGCGCCACCAGCATCTTCGAGGATGGCGTTCAAATTCCTCTTTGCAAGCTTTACTCGCGTGGACTCCCAAACAAAGGCGTATTCAAGGTCTAGAAATGCCCCCCTAACCTTCCTTCTTCACTCACCGAGCTCCTTCACTTCTCCTTTCAGATCGTCGAGAGGAATAGCAGAAGACCTGATTTCGCTAGGAATGACCTACATGCCCTTGTTGCCGGTACGTGCAAGGCCTGTTGCTCAGGCCCGTCTGATGATACTTTCCCCAGCCACCAGGATTGCAAGCAAGCGTATTTTGGAACTGATTGAGCGCTTTGGGCTGGACCGATACCAGGAGGCTCTGGATGTTCTTCTGACACGAAATAGAGTAGCAATCGGAAAGCTCATAAAAACAACCATTCCTGACGAGCCCATTTACTTCGAAGATTACATTGATGACGATGGTCATGGCATAGGACCCTGGAAAGTGGCATGGTGCGTCCAAGTGTGTTAGAGTCGAGATTTTCCCTGATTTTTATACCGCAGCAAGATGCAAAAGCAGACTAATGCAGAGGGTGTCGCCACTGTCTTGTTCGATTTTGATGGGACCGACCCACAGTCCGACAGATCCATCAATTTTGCACTCTCGCACGAAATGCTCAAGATGTTTATCGTCTTCTATCTACTGACCGTTTTCGTGAGTCACCTCCGATTCCTATTATCCGATCAACATCAACAAGCTCTCATAGGATCCTGTAACGGTTGTCAATGATGGATCCTTTGACTTGATAGACATACGGATCCCCGAGGGAACAATTCTCAATCCCATCCGTCCAGCTGCATTGTCTTGCAGAACTCACCTCTTAGGACGGCTATTCGACACCATAGGAGCGTTATTCGGCCAGAGGCAACCCGAGTTCCTGTGCGCTGCTGGTTTCAGTGATTCTCCACATTTCTTCTACAGTGGTTGGACGAAGGAGGGAGAGTGGTTCCAGGTGAGTCGCGGAAGCCGTCTTGATTTATGTGGGTATTCTGACCTACGATCCGCGTGGAATGTCGATAGCTCTATCAAATCGGGTTTGGAGGAATTCCTGCGCGCCCTCACGGTGACGGTCCAGACGGACACAGTCTCTGGCCCTCAATGACGGCAGTCCCGAATGAATTTCTGGAGGGCTATCTACCTCTCAGGATAGATCGATACGAGGTCAATACTACATTCGAGTGTCAAACCGCTTTCTCATCTGCATTCCCAGACGGTGCCCGACTCCGGTGGTGAGGGGCTCTATCGCGGGGGAAACGCCATCAGGATCGGCGAGTGTACTCAACTAGCCTTTGTTCGCCCAGAACTAACTATTAGTATTCTTAGACTATCACTTCCTCGAACCGGGCAACATTTCAATCCACGACGATCGATGGTTGACCAAACCCTGGGGTACGGTTATATTACCATGATCAGTGCGAGCCTTCCTGACACGCCCCTCTAGGTGTACTTGGTGGGGGTTGCGGACGACGATCTCGCAAGATTTTGATAAGAGCCTCCGTGGATGGAGCTGAACCGGTCAGACAACAACTAAGATCCAAGGAAGACTTCGTGCAGGTCTGTCCCTAGTACGTATCGATATATCTGCACGCATTTAAGCTACATCTAGGTGGCCGCTGGTGACACCCTGCATTGGGAAACCTGGGGAGGTGCGCATCCGGTTCTTTTGCATCAATGTGTACATGCTCAAATATGCTCCTATGTTGTAGGTGGTGGATGGTAAGTGGTCAATAACCAAACATAGTCTCATCTTTCTGACGCCTGCTTCAGGGGGAGTCCCTTAGAACGAAACCCTGAGATCGTCGCCCTCGAAGTTCGGCGAGGACTGGTCAAGGATCCCTCTCGTTATGGCGTTGTTTTGTCGCCGTCAGGACAGGTGGACGTTGAAGCAACGACTAAACTACGGGTGTCTATGGCGAGTGCGCAGGACGCAAAGTCAAAGGAACTTTTCAATAGAGGTGGCTCGCTTCGAGAATTGATGGGGAAGTGTCTGGAGGAAACCGGTTTTCCTCCTCCTCGGTAAGCCGCAAGCTTTCTGGGTAGTCCTCGACTTGCTGATTGATTTTTGGCCTAGGCTGCCGTCTACGCGCACTTTGAGAGGGCCCGTGAGCCGTCTTAAGCATGTCGCCGAACTCCACAAACGTCGCGCGGAGGAGGATAAACAACTACTGTAACCATAGGATAGCCCGGTAAAGGCCGAAACCGTCCAGAATATATAAGTGTACGTTATATTACCTCGTGAAACTATCTGGTTTTATTGCCCTGTGAAAGGGGAGCCCACCTCCTCATGCGTACTAATCATTGCTGTGAGATCTAATCGCGGATTCTCACTGAACCAGGACGTCGTCCCGAACAACTGACGACACAAATCCGACAGCTCCTCGACCGATCGCACAACATCGGCCAGTACGACTGCCTCGGCCAGAGTATACACAATAGACAAGCCCCGGGGTCCGTGACCTTCCTTGGTCTGTTGCAAATGATGACCTACCCGCTCTTCGAGGTGCATCAATGCCTTCCTCGATGACGGCAGGAACTGTGGAAGTGGTTGTCTCGCTCCGAACACCTGTTCACAGGCGAAAAGCGAGACGCAAATGCAGGAGACCAATTCCCGACGTTCGTTGGCCACTGCCGCAACAGCGTGCTGACGGGGTATGTGCTCTCGAATTTTCCGCAGGCCTGTCAGAAGATCCAATAGTCGCTGCAGACAGGCTACAATTTGACGATAGCGACGCATGGGTTTCTGCGAACATTGAGACAAAGGGGTACCAGGTCAACGATTGCTGGAACTCACAGGCACAAGGCTAAGCTCGTCGTTCATTGTGATCACTAGAACCGACATCCCTGAACACGAGCGATCGCTTTCAGTATTATTGTCGGATGAGCTGCATGGGAATGCTTACGATGAAGTGACTTTCGGATGTCCCATTCAATTCTGAGTCGTCGCCTACGTTCTATCAAGGACGCGTGGCCAGGGTTCTGGAAAAGTTCCCTTGAAAACACCGAATTACAGAACACAGTTTGGTGGAGGGCGAAAGTTAACTAACCGGCTGATGCTGGTGTAGAGTTGGGTCAACAAACCAACACTCTGACAAGCGCTATCCAAGAAGAGAACCTACAAAAGTACCGGATGTCAGCGATTCAAAAGCAGCTTCTCACAAGAGGGCTACCACTCACCCTGCACAACCTGGGATACAGGAGGCTGTTGACTAACAAGGCTGCGATGACTCCAAGGGAAATCATGAGCGCCCTCAGCCATGCCAATTCTGAGCCAAGGGTTGAGTAACGGAGATACACGATGGCGAAATATACACTTACTGATGACACTGGGAGCGTCGGGGTTCAAGTAATCAGTGAAGATGATGGGAGGTAGAGTGAGATTTCTGAGGCCAGTGTCAGTGAGAGTGAACAGTGTCAAGGATAATGTGGAGAACGTACGCTACAGTCCCTAACGGCGGGAAAGACGAAGCCGTAACAATCCAGCTCATAGGAATTTCTGCCAACTGATGAGGAGGGTGTCAGTTCTAAGTGGGAGGGCGTAATTGCATCGCTTACGGTGATCAAAACGACGATTGCATATGGGTTCCGATGAGCGATTAATGCCACCTGTGCCGTTTTGTGGGCATGAAGAACGATAGGCGAGGTTCAATACGTACGACAAATCCGCAGAGAGCCCCTAATATTGTTCCAGACTTAGGGAGGTATCAAACTGGTGCAAAATAGATGGCAGACGGAAAGACATACCACTCGCAAGTATCCGGTGCGCCACTAGGATAATGATTCAGTATGCACCTCTACATGGGAACGGAACATGAAGGGGAGGTCAAAGTACTCACAGTAGCACCTTGATTGGTGTCAAGCACAAGGGCAAACGACAAGACCATCCAATGGCCTCTCCAAGCGAAAAACCAATGGCGGGCTGGAGAATTCGTGAGTAAGAGATTATCGTGAGCTGATTGTTGCGTTGAACACACCGGGGCTGCTGTCGTGAAGAAATGCAGGCAGCGACAACAGTGCCACACCAATGGAATTCTTGAACGCGTGCTTCAGGTGGTTCGAATGGGCGATGGATCTAAACACTCGCGACAACGTTAATCTGGTTGACATTGTGCTGGGATGATTCCATCCATAAGTGAAAAGGGATTTGATCCTTTGACACGATAGCGTCCTTCCATAGAATGAGGGGGAGATGAAGGCGTGACGGCGCTTATCGTCGTGTACTAGTAAGTCGCCCCGTTCCGATAGGCCTGCTTTTGTCTCCTCTGTGGAGATGTCGGTTCTCGCTTGGTGGGAAAATGACTCTTCGGGAGGTGCCCCCCGGTCCTCCAGAACAATTGCTGGGGATGCCGCGCCCAGCCAAGCCAAAGTAAAGCGAGGATGCCAAAGCTTGGGTCGACTGGTTTCGTAAGCATCGAGGATCGATTCCGCTACTTTAAGTGCGTGTACAGATTCGTGAGCCATCTAAATGTGCACAAATGGAATCAAGTAGCCAGGAAGACCGCGCACGAAGCCCTCACCTGGAGCAGGCATATAGCGAATAGGGAGAGTCCGAAAGGGCCTTGAGATGAGCTATTGGCATCAGGGTATACCCCGGTAGAAAAATCTAATCCTTCCCCGAAGATTGCGAGCTCAGCTTCGGTTTGTTTGAGGGCGGAGGTGAGGCGACTATGAGCACTTTGCAGGGCTTCCGCTGACACGTCCAGAGTTTGCAGAGATGGAACGTTGTAGCATCGCAAAACGATCAACCTCACCACGAGAAGCGCATGAAGAATTGCAGCGCTGAGGTGTAGTACGGTATCGTGTAGGGGGTCAACAGAACGATCTTTCGCATCTTCAGGTCGTGCCCACGGACCAGTCGTTCCCCAGGATAGCGCGCGTCGCAAGTGCTGGATTTGTTTCGATTTCAGTCCGAAAGCCACACGGTGTAATGATGATTGAGAGCTCTGCGCACCTCTACAGACCCAATGAGCGGTTTAATCGATTTGACTATGATTCGAGTTAGTTCACGCGACTGTATCCATGTGATCTGAACACCGACCGCCTACTCGACCAATACGGAGTTCAAAAGACGCTTGGAAGTAAGTTCCGCTCAGAGCGGCAGTCTGTTGAAGCAGTTTCTGGTGAAGGCGCAACGTTGCGTCTGTACCTGAGGAGGGATCTAGATGTCCCTGCAGACATTGGTGAAGGGATTTCAATGCTTCGGCAACATCGTGAGCAAGCTGTGCAGAGGACCATCGGAGGACCATAAGGCACGCGACGAGCGATGGTACTGCGGCAACGAGGACAATCCAAACGAAGTCTCTCGCTCTCAGCAAAAAATCGCCCGCTTGTCCGGGTGGTACGATGAGAAGCCATATACACACAAGACTTGCGATACGGGTGGCCAATGTGAGCCGTGGAAGGGCACTCTTTATCCAAGCACCTAAGAGGGAGTGATCAGGAGACAATCAAGCATGTTACTTGAATGGGAACAGACCAACGAAAGACGTGAACGCAAGAAAAATGCCAGGTATAGCTCGCGCCAATGCACTATCAGGACGAGCAAGCGTTGAAAGATAGAGGCCCAAGAGTGAAACGGCTATAGCTAGCATTCCGCCCATCAGGTCCAGGATAAAACATTCTAAATGCTGCGCCAGGTTTTCTTGGGGGGAAAAGACAAGCTCTTTCAAGACAAGCGCAAGAAAAGCGGTCTCCCTTCCTCCATATTGTGAAAAGGGACGGATGACGATGATAATAGAGCATAAGAGAGTCGAGAGCAATCTAGCTATGGACCGTCGAGTGCAGAATATTTTGAGGAGATTTTTAGGATTTTGCATGAGCGTGGCGAGAGCAGTATTCTAATAAGTACTGGGAGAGGCATATGAGTAACGAAACAACGGTCCTGTCAATTCTTTTAAGACGATGTGACGACTTTTGGAGCAACTACAAACCGTTTGGGATCGCTTACAGCCCGAGACATATTTTTATTGACGGCAGCCTTGCCGACGGCATCTATTAAACACACCGCGTCCGAGTCCGCTTCAACTCAGGCTCGCCGCTCGCTTGATCTTTGGGCATTCTTTCCATATCTTGCTAACAGTACTACGCAAACGATATTCGAGTTGTCCTAGTTCTCCCGGACACCAGCGGTAGTCGCCGTATAGATCAGGAAGATAGCGTAACTGTTACACGCTTTCAAATTCCACGATATACCAATAGTATCCATTTCACAAGCCACTCCAAACGAAACTCTCCTCTTCAGAGATTGCCACCCCACCCTCGAGCACAATTTTATCAGATGAAGCCCCCACATGGATGCCATATTCTCCATCCTCGACCTTCCATACACCCTTTCCAATGCTCGAATTCGAGTAAGGATCGACTTCCCAATACGAGACGGCGTACTTGTCCAACGAAACTTCAACCTTGCGAGACTCTCCTGATTGTAATTCCTTCGCCTTGACAAACCCACGCAACTGCATCTTGGGATGTGTGATTCCTTTGTCCGGGTACGAAACATACACTTGCACCACCTCAGCTCCGGCAACGGCACCATCGTTCTTCACAGTGACGGACACCTTCACGCCGAAAGTGTCCTTCCCCGCGGAGTTATCCCTTTCGATAACCAAATCTGAGAGGGAGAACGTCGTGTACGACAATCCGTGTCTGAGAACATATAAAGATCAATCATGCAATCGTGCCAAACAAGCGAGCAATCCTGACCCGAAATGAAACGCGGGTTCCAAACCGTTCTTGTGGAAGTGCTTGTAACCCACAAAGAGATCCTCCCTGTAATGAACCTTACCCTTCTCACTTCTAAGATTCGGGTATGCCGCGATGTCTTCAACCCTCTTCGGCAGAGTCAAGGGCAGCTTTCCGCTTGGATTGATCTTCCCGGTCAAGATGTCCGCAATAGCATTACCGGTTTCGTTGCCCTGGTACCATGCTTGGACAACGGCGGGAACGGTAGGGTGAGCTGAATCATATGCGTAGGACATCGAAGTTGCGGAGCCCTTATAGTAAAGAAGATTCAGTATGAGAGAGTGATAGGCAAAGTAAAACGAGCAGACCGCCTGAATTACGACTACGGTCTTCTTGTTGACTTTCGCGACCCGTTCGATAAGCTCTCGTTGCTTCCCCGGTAGGTCCAAGTTTGGCCGGTCAAACCCTTCACTCTCCCACTCTGGAGTGAGACCGCCGACGACAATCGCAACGTCAGATTCTGCAGCAAGTCGTTCAGCAGCTTGAAGCGCTTCCTCATCGTAAATCTTCGGGCACCCTCCGAGACGCTACAGATGGAACAGATTGGATCGGGTCAGTAAAACACCTGAACGTGACGGTAAATTCAACTCACCACACCCCTCATGAGAGCAGGTTGTGTATCAATAGCGCTATTGGGTGGTTTCGTGTTCGTGTAGTCGATCAAGATATCCACACTCTTGTTCGCCTCGAGATGAACGACGGCCCTTTCTTCTACCGTTCCCTGGCCATAGAAGAAGTCCCCAGGTGTCTGTTTCGTCCAGTTATCAATCGTCATCTTCCCGTCTACATACAGTTTCGCCCGTCCGGCAACGGCCAAGCCCAACTCAAACTCCATCGCCTTGTCTACTGTCAACTTCCCGGTCAATTTGATCGACCACACTTCGTTCAATCCGGCGGGCAAAAAGTCGTTCACCCTGATGCGAGTGTCTTGTAGGACAAACGAGGCGACGGGATCTGATAAAGATCCATCGGGAAGATGGTTGTAGAACGTGCATGTCCAGCCAGGCTGGCCGTCCTGCGTCGTAAGAAGGCTTTCTACTGTCGGGTGATACTTATTGGCTGGGAACCAGGGGTTTCGTGAGGACACCTTAAACGGTAGGGAACGCAAAGAACGACCGACCATAGCATCCAACCTCGTACCCAACCTCAAAATCGGTTCCGAGTGCTTCCACAATGCCAGCATAAGGTGTCACAACGTAGCTCGCCTTCAAAAACGCACTCCCTCCTCCAGAGTAGATCCGGTCTTTTGCATGCGGCCCTATGATAGCGACTTTCTTATACTTCTTGGGCTGGATCGGTAACACATCGCCATCGTTCTTCAACAGGACGATACCATCCGCAGAGAGCCTCCTGCAGAACTTCCTCCCTTCCTCCGTATCCCGGGTTCTCTCTTTGCTATCGCCATATACAACTTCTGGGTTCAACTTTGCCTGATGCTGTACAAACTTCAAAAGAGTAGTTACCCGTTCATCAATCGCCGGGACGGAGAGCTTTTGGGCGGTCAAACAATGCTTGAGTAACTGTCCTTGACGCCATCTTGGAGGGCCAGGCATCTCCAGATCCAAACCTGCGTTGACGGGTTGGTCAACACCGTAGGTTCCATACCTATACAAATGTTCAACAACTGGAAAGGACGAAAATTCCACGGAAGTCTCGTACCAATCGCTCATCACGATCCCGTCGAATTTCCATTCATCTCGAAGGAGCCCTTGTAAGAGCTCGCGATTTTCGGAGCAATGTATTCCACGTAGACGACCATATCTGTGAATCGAATTTAAATACGGTTGATTCGCACGTCGGATGGGTGGACGTACGAGGTCATGTAAGCCCAAGGTTTAGCATCTCTCTGGGCGATCATGAACCTGTATGCATAATATATCGTCAGTCTGGTGAACCTGAAACATAAAGCTATGGAGCCTACGGGTAGAGGTAAATCTCTCGGAGAGCCCTGTCAGAGAGGACGGACTCGGCAGCGGTTCTCTCGTGCTCCTGATCGTTGCACACAAAGTGCTTGATCGCTATGGAGCGTGTCAAAGTGTGGTGTTCAGAAGAGGGAGACGAACTCACTCGCTGCAACGCCCTTCGATTGAAGACCTTTGACGTACGCTGCTGCAAGCATGCCGGAGAGATGAGGGTCTTCTGAGAAGCTCTCGAAGGACCTTCCGCCGAGTGGCGAGCGCTGGATATTGCATGTAGGAGCAAGCAATATCACGGAAGACTTGATCTTCGCCTCATCCCCAAGGAAAGCACCGGCTTCTTCGATGAGCTCTGGATCAAAAGTCGATCCAAATGAAGTAGCACACTGAAGGTGAATGATCACGGGTCAGTTTTGGTCATGAGGGCGTCGAGAAAAGAGAAACTCACAGGCATGCACTGTGCGGGGGTAGCAGCGAAATGAGAAGACCCTCTCACTCCATTGGGACCATCGCTCATACGAACGGCAGGAATGGAAAGGCGATCCACGGAGTGAGTGTTCCACCAATTGGGTGCCCCGAGCAAAGATATCTTCTCATCAAGTGATAACTTCTTGACGAGCTGCTGAACATCTGCGTCGAGAAATGAACGATCCATGGTAAAGTGTGGGGGTAAACCAGTTGTGGGGAAATTGGTAATGGAGGTTGCTTATAAGGGACAGGCTGAGAGTCCGGGTAAACCTCGGAACCTCATTCCTTCTCCTCGAGATATCCTTCAATACCGCCATCCAGGCTCAGCGAGGCCGCCTCAGCGAGATCCCTGACACAGGACCGTACAGAACACCATTTGGATTGATGAAGCCACAAAAGTTCCCAAGTCATCGAAGGAGGGGGGCTTCGGTTGCGTACAGAGGACCATAGACGTTCACAGGCCTTTTCACCAGCTTTTCCACTCTATTTGTGATGCAGAAGCTTGCAGAATGCATGGGTGGGTTCCGAGGTGATGGTCGAGGGAAGAAGGATTTAAGCGCTAAACCAAGCGCCAAGCTAATACAGGATGCTTACGGCCCGGAATCCCGCCAGATTTTGTCTTGTTAGCGGCAAACCAAATCGAGTTCGCTTTCAAGACTCAAACGCCCATTCTCAGTCATAGCCGTCTCGAACTCAAGACCAAGGAAACATGTACACAGACTTCTCAGATGAACACACAAATCTCGCGCAGCCAAAGACAAGCGCCACGATAACAATCAGAGTCATCAAATCCTTCCAGTATCGAACGGAAAAGTCTCTTGTTCTTCGCGATCTCGATCTCACAACAACCACCGTCAAAAAGCTCAAGGAAATCGTGATTCAAGCTGTTCAGACCCAGTCCGGATGGAAGCCGTATCGGAATGTTCAACTTGGTGCGGTCGCATTCTTCTTTGGTGTCTATTTTTTGCTGCTCAAGTGACCTACCAGATACGCTGAAATTGTACACGCAGGCTCACGGCGCAAAGGCAAGAAGACTACAATGATTCCCATTCTTCTCATCACAATTGAACCTTCGACAGACAACAAATCTCATAATCAACTTGGATCACGACGAATGGATATTAGACGACGAGGACAAGACGTTGGAAGCTTACGGCTTTGGTAAATCCCCTCAATCCATCGATCACCCTCCCATCTCATGAAAATCACAGAAAATGAGACCGAAGTGAGCTTTTTCAATCGTGAATTATATGAGGAGTTTCGTCGGAATCCAGAGGTTTGTGGTTTTCCTCAAAACCGAGCATTCCGTCGACTGATGATCCATAACAGACCAGCTGGGATTAGCAGTTACTGTATTACTGATCTATAGAAGTTGTACAACGCCACATACACCGTGCAACAAGCAAATGCGACTGGGAGTAGAAAATAAAACAGCATGGAAGGTCTGATACAATTACTGGTTGGCACAGTGTACACGGGGTTCACCCTCATCTTCATCCATCGGGTCGTCGCGCATATCACGCCTCGTGCGGTCAACATCATCGAGATGAACTTCCTCCACCAACACGTTGCCGACGTGTTGTTCCATCGGCTTGCGGGGTGGAAGTGCCTTTTCAAGGAAGGATATGGATTCGGGGGGGATGTGCTCAGGGAAGGCAACCGAGAGCTTGACGTACAAGTCTCCCGGCTCGTGGTGCCGCTGAGAGGGCATACCCTGGCCATGGATGATTTTGAGGTCACCTACAAGAGTTGCGTCAGACCAGTCGAAATCAGGAAACCGAGATATTCAGAAACGTACCATGCTTGATAACTTCACCAGGCTCCAGCTTGACCACAAGCACTCTGTCATCTAAATGCCTGATCGAGAACTCGCCACCGGCCAATGAGGACAACAGGTCAATCTCCTGCTCGAAAACCAAATCGTTTTCCTGCCTCTTGAACCTTTCGTGAGGCTTCTCCTCGACGACGATGACAACGTCTCCAGTCTCCTGACCAGGCGCCTGGTCAGCCTCCCCTCTGAAGGTGATGGTCTGACCGCCCTTCATTCCCTTGTCGACGTGCACTTCCAGCACCTTCTTGTCCGACACAACCTTCTTTCCTTTACAAACGCCACACCGGTCCTTTTGATTGATGATCTCTCCCGTTCCGCTACACTCTTCACAGGCCGTCTGCATCTGCTGGATCATAGGACCCATCTGCCTGATAGTCATCTTAACACCACGACCATGACAACCTGTGCACGACTTGACAGCACCCTCCTTCCCACCCTTTCCTTTACATTTGGCACAGATAACGTTGCGCGTCAAAGCGAGCTTCGTCGTCTTGCCCTTGTAAAGATCTTCGAGTGTGACATGTATGCGGTGAACGAGGTCCTTTGTTCGTCGAGGACCGTGGTGACCACGGCCACCACCACCACCGAAGAAACCACCACCGCCGAAGCCTCCACCACCGCCAAAGCCGCCACCTCCACCGAAGAGCTGACTGAAGAGGTCCTAGAAACGACGAAGAACATGATGAGTATTTTTGGTCGAATAACAAAAGCCACGCCTCCAACACGCGGTGCACAGCAAGACTAGACACGTACCTGCGCATCCATGCCGCCCATACCTCCAGCCTCGCTCAGACCTGCCTCTCCTCTTGCATCGTATATACTTCGCTTTTCAGGATCGGAGAGAACTTCGTACCTATTCAAAGAAAAATATGAGTAAATCGACGATTCATGCGACGAAGGAGGCAAAGCTGCTTACGCATGGGTCACTTCCTTGAACAATTCTGGGTCTCCACCTTTGTCTGGATGTAATCGTAGTGCCCTATCGCGAAGAAAGATGATGAGGATTGTATATTAGAAAAGGAGAGGCAAGCTCTCACTTCTTCCTGTAGGCCTTTTTCAAGTCTGCTTCTGACGCGGTTGGTGGGCATTCGAGAAGGTCGTAAAATTTCCTGAAATTTCAAAGATCGGTCAACAAGCAGATTTTTCTCCCAGAAGAAAGAGAAACGTACGTCTCGCGAACCATGTCAGGGAATCAGTTACTGTTATATGTGTGAAGGTAAGGGGAGATGAAGGAGATGAAGAGAGATGGTGGGCGAACGTAAGCTCTTTTCTACGTTAGCGGTGCACAAGTGCTGTACTGGCGTCTATGAGGGTCTATGAGCTTTTTTATATTAGGTCCCGATTTGGAAGGCGAAAAGTTCTATCATGTTCTACAACCATCTACAACATTCCATCGGTCACCGCCTGACTAAGGATTCCGTCGCACGAGAACGAGGCCACAAACTGTGGTCGATGGGGAAGACAGATCACAGCAATACATTCGATTTATATTGATACACTCCGTCCGGCAGACCAGTCTCTCTCTAAGAACTCTTAGAAACGTCTGGATAAACGTCAAATCGTCTTTGAGTCGTCACAGGTATCCCTTTGCGCGCCTCTGTGAATGTTGTCGGATCTGTCGCAACTTTGAGTTTATATGTAAGGAACCTTCGAGAAAAAGGCTCACCGATATCGGTATATAGAATATCTTCTCCATCTTGAGCTTCTACAAGTACTTTGCCCCTACAACACCATCGCCACCGTCAACAGCTTACCCTTCTATGCAGAGCATATTACTTACATTGGATCGACGACCATGGAGTGTCCCCACTACAAGATTGGAGCGTCAAACAGCATTCATACCATGAAATGAGCAAACTCACAGCATGGTAGCCAGCAGATGGATCCCGCGCTGGACTACACATCGAGAAGAACACTTGATTGTCCACCGCCCTGTTTATCATGGCGTCAAAAACTGACGAGTTCGCTTATTCTGGACCAACCTTGCTCTCTGCAGCAGCTCCCAATGAAGGGGACCTGTTGTCATGTTGAACGCTCCCGGGTATACCAGAAGATGGCATCCTACCCGTGCCATTAGAAGGAGAAACAGGGACAGAGTAGAAGATAACGTACCCTGCCTCGCTGCGAGCATAGATAGCTCGGAGAAACGCACGTCGTAGCAGATACCCAGGCCTACCCGCGCGAATTCTGCGAACAAGAGTAAACATTGTTATTCCAAAGTAGGCGATCAATGTAGTGAACTGACCGGTGTCAAAGAAGGTTGGTGTCTTTCCCCCAGTCAAGGTCTCGCTTTCCTGAACGAGGGAGAGCTGAGGTCAACGGCTGAAGATACAAGGTTGCTTACATACTTTAAACTTGATCTTCCCGGGAATGTCGATATCGAACAAGTGAATCTTTCGGAAGATAGTAACAAGTTCACCTTTTAACAAGGATGCAGAAAGCGCGATCAAAGACGAAATGCCAACCGGGGTATCACCGCAACTCACCTTTCGGGCTGTAAACAGTGCACGTGTTATAGACGTTGTTGTCTCCGCTATCCCTCTCCGGAATAGAGCCTCCAATCAACCATGTTCCCGTCTCCTTCGCAGCACTCGATAGCATCTTCACACTCTCACTTTCACTGGCCTCGACGTCGTACGGTTGCCCGTGAACGAACCCAATCTTTTCGGCATACACAGGGAAATGAACGTGTCCATATGGCGAGTTGAAACATTCCTGATGTATTTCTGCTGAGCAAGACGTCACAGTGGCAGTATGAAGAGAAAGAGGGCTCACAGGAAGGACGATGAGATCAGGTTTCTTAGCCGCGGTTGTTGCTGCTTTAATGACCATCTCGCGTGCATGCTTCAAGTTTGCTGCTTTATCTGAGCCGATCCTGCCTAGTTGGATCAATGCAAGGTTGAAGGGCTTCAATCCTGGGTGCTTGAGTACGCTGGCCATGGTGTGTTGTGGTGTGCAGTAACCCGGCTCAAGCGAGCTTCATTTATAGTTCCCGGCTGAGGATCTACCGGTCCGGATCATCCGGCGACACACTATCGCTAGGGTCGTCCACCGCTGGTCCGTATCATGTATGGCATGAATTGCGTTCCACCACCATAACACACGCCTGAGTTTTCTCGAGTCTCGAGAGATCAGAGGGTACGGGCATGAACCTCCCACTCGGGCTGTCAAATCCCTGTGTAGTGCAAAACCTCCGGTGCGGTAGAACTAGAGACAGCTAAGTCCTCGATAATCGATTGAGATTTCCAATTCCTGGCACGTTGTGATCATGGCATCTCTTTTGAGGTGATATTTTGATCCGCCAAGTTCCAACAACTGCCTTCAGGAGATGATTCGAGATTGCATCTGTTGAAAGTAATGTAAAATGTGGCTCAACTGTTCATCAGGAAGATAAGTCTTCACAATTACGGATCTCGCTGGGCTTGGGAATGATCCTGCGTGGCAAACTGTGCCCTTTCCGGAAACTTGGCGTTTCGTTCGTCCGTAGTCAGTGTTGATCATCAAACACCCGTATTAATATGGGCGCTTGTGTCGAAAGCGCCCTCGCGAAAGAGCCAGAAGCTGTGCCGCAGCCGAGGCGGGGTCTCCACAATCTTTACCCGCGACCATCATCATGAATACGAGCACTCCCTCGACTGCGCCTGCATCGTCCCCAACTGATCCACAGGAACCTAGAAATACCGCAATGCAACTTGTGGATTCACCAACAACTTCACCTTCACCCCCACCACCCATGGCTACTGCGATCGTTGACAGTCCACCAGCTACCGCAGCTTCAAGCCCTCCGCCTGTTGCGACGACGATGGCAGCGTCACCTCAGAATCAGAATCAAATTCAACGTTCTGCTCAAGAGTCGGTCGATACGCCCCTGGATCCTCGAATAGCATCTCTCAAAGCAATGTTCCCGGATTTCGATGACGCGCTCTTGTAAGTTCAGATCTACGCCAGGTTATGGACTGACTTAAACCATTCGCCATTCGCAGGCTCTCTGTCCTAGAATCTGCCGGAGGAAATGAGGACAGAGCCATCGACACGTTGCTGGGAATGAGTGATCCTGATTACAGGAGCGATGCACGGCCTCAAGAGCCTGTTCTGGTGAATAGTCACACGTCCTAGTTCTTGCATCACCAACTCACGTCTAAACAGTCACAGACGGAATTGGACGAACAATTTGCTCGCCAATTATACATGCAGGATGAGCAACAATACCATCGCCAAAGAGCTCAGTGGGAAGCGCAGCAGCCGCGACCGCAAGCAGCTCGACAATCGTCCCAAGATAAAGACGTGATGACGGAGGTATCTGAACAGTTCAAGAATATTGCAGAAAGTGCGCCCCAAGGCAGTCGATATGACCTTCAACGCGTTAATCCTTCACTCTCTATGTAGCTGGGAGGAAGACCTTCGGAAACATCTTCTCCAAAGTCAAAGCCAAGATCTCAGAGTATGACCAGCAAAGGTCTGCTTTCATTGCTCTGACCTGATATTTGGTTGACTCACGTTCGTCATTTAACCAGGCAACCACAGGGCCAGTCATCATCACAAGGTTACTATGGCCCCGGTGCGGCTCAGTCTGTGAATACAACGCAGCCCCCAGGCAATCAACAGTACCAGGCCTACCGTCATGACCCTCTCCCACAATCTCAGGCGCAACAGCCCGCATTCTATGACCCAAACCCGCAGCCCTCATCCCCAACAGGTCGCGAAACACCACCGCCGCAGCAGTCCACTGTCCCTTCTAAGGAGCCACAGGGCTACGATGCGTCCCCTAGCTCGCCATCGGGTGAGTCAGATATCCCTAGCATGCAATACTCCAGACTTAAGACCCTTGGCTAGCTGCGGAAATACAGACACCCGCCCCACCGGCAACCGGATCCGGAACGGGACTTGAGAAGGGCAAACTTGGTCTCCTTCCCAAACGACCAGTGTCTCTACTTGCTCAGTCACCACCTCAATCCACCACCAACACCAAACCAAGCAAGCAAGACAGTGATGACGAGCTCGAATATGTCGAGAACCCGTTTGAGGATAATGCAGGAAGGAAGTAATGTAATACTAATGGATCCATTATCTTCAGTTTTGGGATCTTAATTTTTTATGTGGACCTCTGTAGTTGCTACTGCTGATTTATTTAGATCAATTATACCCAAGAAGTTGCGTTGTATCTATACACATATCAGATTCTCTACTTCCATCCAGTCTTGAGCTTTTCGATGGCCTCCTCCTCTGATACAATGTCAGCAAATTTCGCGTGCATGTCGAAGAGGTTCGCGTTATGAATCTCCGCGCTTCGGTCGCCACATGCAGAACCTACAACCTGCAGACGGAACGCGGTCACCAAATTGACAGTTCAGTGAATGAAGCGCAGACTTGCCATAGGTCTGAAACCATTCTGTAAAGCATCCAAAGTCGTAGCACGTACGCAACCGCTAGTACTGACACCACAGATCACCACCGTATCGACGCCCATGGCGTTCAAGGTAGACCCCATACTCGTCCCAAAGAACGCACTAGGATACTGTTTCGTAACGATAACATCGTCTCTCTCTGGCTCCAATCCCTCCACCCATCCATCGAGCCCTCGTTTATCGTCCTTATGCCAAACAGCCAGCGCCTTCCCTTTGGAATAGAACAAGCCGGCATCTTTCATCTCGGGATGTGTGTACAGGACTTGTGTCCATACGACCGGGATACGTCCTTCCCGAGCGGCACTGAGAAGGTTGCGCATCGGAGTGGGTGCATCGCCGCCAGTCGGACTGGAGGTGATATCCAGAGGTGATCCGGCAGTCCAGTACGCTTTGCACACATCGATCAAAATCAACGCTGGTTTGGTACCCCAGCCCATGATGTTGCCGAACCCAGCCACCTGGGTGTAATCGTCGTATGAAGGATGCTGGTTGTAGGTCGCCATGGTGGGTGATAAGAGAGGGTACTTGTGATTTCTCTGACCCCCAACTTCCTAAGCTCCCTCGGGTTCCACATACATGTCCCGGTGACCCGTCGTGAGATAAAACCTTGTTTGATTGACGAGATACGACCTAAAGCATCGCGCTATCGGCAGGCTATGGGAAGCCTTCCTTATGCTCGATGAGAAAGATATCGAGCATATTGGCGTACTTCTGGATCCGGGCTCATGAAGAGTCATTGTGACTATGACTAGCAAACACCACGATCATTCCGTCTTCTACTTCTTCTGCGAAAAGCTTGTCGTTTCGCAGTGGAATTCGTTCACCGTCGACATCTTTGTAAAGTCGATATTCCTGAATGGAAGCAATCAGATACGAGGTATACTGGGAGGAATTAGGGAAGACGAACACCTAGTCGTGAGGACGGAATTCCCAATCCGGTAGCAAGCAAGTCGAAGACCTTCCCGGTAGAGACCGTCTGTAGGTCGTAGAATTTTAGTGAGTACGATAAGGTTGGAGACCCAAGTGCGTATACCTTTTGAGTCCAATATATCTTTTCTTCATTCTTTCCATCCACCTTGGCCTTCACGAAGCGGCGCTGTGCTACGGGCACGGTGGCCTTGTCCTTTGGATCGACTGGGTTTGCCTTGTGTCGCATCTTCATCATTTCAAGCTTCCTGAGTTGAGCTGATTTCGCGTCGGCTGGTTTTGTAGCCTTAGTAGAGGACGTTTGAGATTGTTGTGCGGTATCTTTCGCTGGGAAATGTTTCGCAAGAAGGGCACGGGCAGCCTCATTCTTCGGGGCAGCGGAGGGAGGTATATTGCAGTTATGAACTTCTTGGTGACGGTGTCTATGTTATCGAGGGGTTAGAATCAGATCCATCTCAGTAACTCAAGCACGTACTCCACACAAAAGTTATTTCCACACTGAGGACAGCATGCTGAAGACGACGTAGATGATAGATTCAAGCTTGGCTTGCTGCAACCCTCAAAATAGCATCTCTGTAATTTGTCCTCGAAATCGTTCCGCACTTGCAATCCAGCGGCGGGGCAATCGTGGGCATCGGGAGAAATGTGATCCTTGCAAAATTGCTGTCCACATTCACAGAGGATAGGAAGAAAGTCGACCTGCGGACAAGCTGCGCATCGGTTGCCGACCTTGAGTATCTCGGCCATGGAGGACCAGAGGTAACCTGCAAGCAACCGCAGCGCGTCATTCCCGAAGTAGCGCCCGCCCGTTCCTTGTTTCCTGACCTCCATCATGAACATAATCGTGGGTGGCTCCACGATGTTGCTTCTACCCTAGGTGTTCTAACTCGTTGCGATTACAGGAAACATTGTTCGGTCGTACAGTGACCCCAGCTGAACGGCTGCGTCAGCACCAGCGTTCGCTCGCCAAAGCGCAGCGTGAGCTTGACCGAGAACGATCAAAGCTCGAGATGAGCGAGAAGAAACTCATTATGGACATCAAGAAGAGTGCAAAGGCTGGTCAAATGGTGCGTGTTCTTTCGCTCTGGAAAACCAAATCTACAATTCTCATTCGGTAGAACGCTTGTAAAGTGATGGCCAAAGATCTTGTCAGGACAAGGCGGTATATCCAGAAGTTCTACCAAATGCGGACGCAGCTGCAGGCCGTCGGTCTTAGGATACAGACACTCCGCAGCAATCAGCAAATGGCCGACGCTATGAGGGGTGCTACAAGGGTCGGTATCTGCTGTTGCTTCATGGTGACTTGGTTGCGAACTGACAACTCATCCGCAGGCAATGGCTTCCATGAACCGCGGCATGAATCTTCCAGCTATTCAGAAGATTATGAACGAATTTGAGAAGGAGAGCTCGATGATGGACATGAAAGAAGAGATGATGTCCGATTCGATTGACGATGTGATGGACGAAGCAGAGGAAGACGAAGAAGAAGAGGGCGACAAGATCCTAAAGCAGGTTCTAGATGAAATTGGGGTGGATTTATCGCAACAGGTAACTTCTTTATCCATTGCATAACCATCCATACTGAGCTCACTTCCCACAGTTAACTGAGGCGCCCTCTGGGCTCGCAATAGCAACACCGATGACTACCAGCCGACAGCCAATCGCATTAGGATTAGGTGACACGGGAGGTTCGTCAAAAGGAGACGACAAGAGCGGTGGTGACTCCTCTGGCGGAGGCGGAGGCGGTGGTGCTGCTTTATCCGACGAAGATGCTCTGCAGGCACGCCTGGATGCCCTGCGACGAGGATAGAGCTCCAGTGATATATGATTATCAGAGATTGTAAAGTATCGACCAATCTGTACGGTGTATAGGATGTTCAAACTTTCAACGCCGCTATCGTCCGAGCTTCCTGCGATGTCAGCTTCCATGATATCCCTGATCCGTTGTAGAACTCGTCTACGTCTTCCTCCTAGATTATGGTTGTTCAGAACAAATGAATGATCAGCAAACGGAGCCGAACTCACGCTGTCTAGATTCAAGAGTGTCGACATCTGTTGAAGGCGAACAAACTTTTCCCGTGCGTCTCCAAAAACGTTATGAGGAGATAGATATCCTATTATTGCACGGAGATCGCGGTCGAATCTAATGGCGCCCAGCTGCAAGGACGGTGAGTCTAGGTTACAGTCAATGTAGAGTTCATACCTCTGTGAACTTGTATCCGAGCAAGAACTTCTCCCAGGGCCGTATAATTGTATCTAACAAGAGCCCAAAGAAGACCCGGTAGTTGCTTTCGGAAAGCATGTCCTAGGGTGCGCATAGTTAAGAGAAAGGTCTGCTCCTGCAAAAGTCAGATAGTGCTCACTTTGTAGCCCTCTGTAAGCTGTTCCCATTTCTTAGCAAAACGCTTGCGAACGAGATCGTGATACTCCGCATTTGAGTATCCCTCGTCATCCAGAACGTACGAGACGTCCTTGTAAATCTCGCTGATGAATGTCTTGAGCTTGGGCCGCACTAGTTGATTGAACAACTGTTCGACGCCCACCTGTCAACACGATTAGTGAGGAACCGAATGGTATCAGACTCCAACTACCAACTCGAACTGTTGACCTGAACTTCGTTGTTAGGCCCGAAAGAGCTGTCAGTTGCTCTTTCGCCGCGACTTGCTGGGTAGTCATGAAGAACTGGTTTATTGGACCGGAGGTTCCCAGATCCTTGCACAACCGTTCCAGATGGGATGAGGACACATCGAAATCATTCAATATGATCTGCAGAATAAATCATCAGGCAGTAAGAGCATAAAGAGGTGTGGAATATATACTATGTATGCGTGTCGATTCTCCCGCTCGGATTTTTGATTTGACGCCTGTCCGACTGGTGCATTGCGATATACGTCTTGCATTTTCTTCTTCAAGACGTTGATGTAGTCTTCTTCTAGGACGATTTTTAGCTTGTCCATCATCTTTTGTACTGTGGTAAGGGAACCAGTCGAGTACAGTCGAGTCAAGACGATCTTGAGAACGTAGAAAACATCATCCGGTGTTGTTGTGGTAACCACAGATTGGGTCGAATCTGGGCTAGCCATCCGATGAGCCTTCACCAACAATACAAGAGGATGAGAACATGACGAGGCTCTCAAGAAGGCTGTACCGACCTGATCAATGATGTTTCTTATATACCATACTTCCATAGGAATGTAATAAGTGGAGAGCACGTTTTCGAATTGAGTCTGTGACGCGGCAGACTCTATCATGGACGAGTCCCGTGTCGCAGGTTGCTCGTCCTCTCCCGATTCATCGTCCTAGTGAAAGTTAGTCACGAATGTGCATGCCGATGATTCTGTGGGAAAGTAATACCTCGCTTGAATTGTCAAACAAGTACACCTTGAACAGACTCCAGCGACCAACCATACCAGACATCTCGACAAGTAACTTGTCTATTTCTCGTGGATCTATCTCGTCTTCAGCAGGAGCGTTGGTGGGGTGTCGACGAGCGGAAGTGGCGGGCACTTGAGTATTTTGCACTTCAGTAAGCTACATGGAAGTGACTTAGCCCGAACGCGTCCAGTAGACGAAGGATTGACTACCTTTCGGGTGATGGTCCGTTCCTCTTCCCATCTCTCCACGATCCCGCTTACTACCCTGTCGCACTCTTGTAGTAGTCGCTCAACCACTTGATTCATTTTACCCTCTCCGTAGTATTTCTCGACAACGGGTGTGTGCTGATCAGTAATCATGGCCACACTCTCAAAGAGGGCGGTCAATGCAGCCACAAAGTACAGCGGGGAATTCGCTAGTGGGAGTATGATGAGTATGCCTCTTCGCGGTGTTTCGAGATTGTGACCGACATTTAGTAGCCACAGGCGCCCGCACTCGAACTAAGTCCACGACAAATAACGCGTACGCCTCCAGCCCTTCCTTCTCCCAGCCTATTGCAGGGAAAAGCTTGAAGAACCGACTCGTCGCGGCAGCATCCTTGGCTCGCGAAGCTTGTTCGAAATTCCGAAGAAATATCTGGAGTAGTTCTTCACGCGCTGCTTCAAGTGTCTGTGCTGGCGGTAGGTGACTGTCGGATGTAGGCTAGCTTCGTATAGTAAGAGCACAATTGAGCAGCGTGAAGTATCGACACACTCACCACTGCAACCTGAGCAAATGACCCCGAGATAATCTGTGGAGGTACCGCCATGGCGCGTGCACAATGTCGAGTTGCAGTCTCCCAGTCTTGATTCTCCATTGCAATTGCTAGTTCTTGTAGCGATGACTGGCGAACTCGAGGTTAGGCTCGCACAGATGGAACATATTTGTGAACGTACTTTGAGGTCTATGACCTGTCCTACACGGTCACTTGCCTCTCTGATTCTCCGCATTTCTTCATCGAGCGACTGGACGCGACCGCCCACACGACCCGCCGTTTTCGCTGTGGATGAGACCTTGGTTGAGAGAGCGACAGCATCCTTCGAGAGTAGTTCTAGGTGTGGGACGAGGGCTTGAAGTCGATCAAGAGAGCCAGCAATCGGCTCTTGAGCTGACAGAAGGCTCGACAAGGAATTTGAGAGCTCTGCTTCCTCTGACTGGTATGCTGAAATGGAAGATAGAATCTGCGGAAGAGAGTTCAGAGTTCTGGGATTTTGGAGGGAAGGGGAGGACATTATGTATTGGTGGTTGGCGATGGCGACCACGCGTTGATCGCGGATGGCTGCCACACAGCTACACACAACTTCTTCTCTTCTTTCCTTCATTTAGTTCACTTTTCCGCCTTTTTTCCCTCCTTCCCTATGGCGGAGAACATCTATTCGAAGGGAACTCGTGTCTGGTTCGAAGACAAGGACCAGGCATGGCTTTCTGGAGAGGTAACCTCTGTAACGAAAGGCGCAGATGAAACCATTAAGCTCGTCTTCGTTGACGAGCGCGGAAAGGTGATGGTTATTATGCTCTTTATAGACATCTTCTCATGTTTGATGCTCTCAGGAAATCACGATAAATACCAGTGTGAAGGAAATCAAGGACGGAAAGGAAGGGTTACCACCACTACGAAACCCGCCGTTGCTGGAGACTGCTGATGATTTGGCGACCCTCTCGCATCTTAACGAGCCCTCTGGTGAGTTCCGATCAGAAATCAACTTGGAATATATCTAATCGTCCCGTTCTCCAGTCCTTCATACGATACGAAATCGATACGCCCAGCATAGCATATACACATACAGTGGAATAGTGCTCATTGCAGTCAACCCTTTCCAACGCGTCGCTCTCTATGGACCGGAAATTCTTCAAGCTTACAGTGGCCGGAAACGTGGAGAGCTAGAACCTCATTTGTTCGCTATTGCGGAAGACGCGTATACAGCCATGAGGAAGGAAGGCATGGGGCAGACCATCATTGTCTCTGGAGAAAGGTTGGTCCCTACTCCCTGGAATCTCGATTGACTCTAACGTCCTTCTAGTGGTGCCGGTAAAACAGAGTCTGTAAGTGTGCAGCTCGACGTTTCCGTGCGCACTCCTGATAGAACGATAGGCAAAATACATCATGCGATATCTCGCATCGGTCAATCCGCCGGACTCAACAACAGCGAGGACAAAGTTCAAAGTCTCGCTCGACGATTCCAGTGAAATTGAACGACAGATCCTGGCCACCAATCCCATTCTTGAGGCATTCGGAAACGCCAAGACGACTCGAAATGACAACTCGTCACGTTTCGGAAAGTACATTCAGGTTAGTACTTCCTATAGACTCCTCCCTACCCAGCCTCAAATTTCGCTGTCTAAAGATTCTCTTCGATGGCCAACAAGAAATTGTGGGAGCTCGGATCCGAACCTATCTCCTCGAACGTTCAAGGATTGTCTTTCAACCCCTAACGGAGCGGAATTACCACATCTTCTACCAGCTTTGTGCTGGCACGCCGCTGAAGGAGAGAAAGGATCTGGGCCTGGACACAGATATCACCAAATTCCACTATCTGAAACAAGGAGGTCCGCACTCAACGCCCATCACCGGCGTTGACGATGCAGAGGAATTCAGGGCAACGCAGCAGGCGCTTTCAACAGTTGGAATTAGTGTGGAGAAGCAATGGGCCGTTTTCCGGCTGCTGGCTGCTCTCCTACACCTCGGAAATGTTAAAATCACTTCCATGCGGAACGACTCGTCGATAGATGACAACGATCCTGCCCTGCTACTGGCCACTAGATTCCTCGGCGTCAACTTGGCGGACTTCAAGAAATGGACGGTCAAGAAACAAATCACCACGCGTTCTGAGAAAATCGTTACCTCGCTGAATGGAGCACAAGCCACCGTCGTTCGTGACAGTGTGGCTAAATTCGTCTATGCTTGCATGTTTGAGTGGCTGGTCGCCATCGTCAACGAAAGTCTGGCAGGTGAAAACGGTGACGCCGCTGATCGAGCAGAAATGTTCATCGGCGTGTTGGATATCTACGGTTTCGAGCACTTCCAGAAGGTTTGTCTCCCTGAAATGTTGTAATTCGGTTTGCTTATACCAAAGGCAGAATTCTTTCGAACAATTCAGCATCAACTACGCCAACGAGAAATTGCAACAGGAGGTGCGCTTTACGGTATTTCTGCTCAAACCCGACAGCGTCAATTGACTGCATGTGGACAGTTCAATTCCCACGTTTTCAAGCTTGAACAGGAAGAGTATGTTAAGGAGGAAATCAACTGGACCTTTATAGACTTCTCGGACAATCAACCATGCATAGACGTGATCGAAGGAAAGCTCGGCGTTCTGGCGCTCTTGGACGAAGAGTCTCGAATGCCCTCCGGTACAGATCAATCCTTCCTTCAAAAACTGAACACTCAGCTCGTCAAACCCGAGAACAAGAACGTTTTCAAGAAGCCACGATTTGGAAACTCTGCGTTCACTATTGCTCATTATGCCCTCGATGTCACATACGAAGTCGAAGGTTTCTTGGAAAAGAATCGCGACACGGTCCCAGACGAGCACATGAATCTGCTGGCAACCTCTAAGAATCCTTTCCTTAAGGAAGTCCTCGATGCGGCATTGATGTCCGCTAAGCCTCCCGACAGTCCCAATCCTTCATCTCCTGCACCTTCTGAGACCGGCAGCGGTGGTTCCCGACGCTCCTCTGTTATCCCCGATCCTGGTCGTCAATCTTGGGTGGCACCCACTCCCAGTGCCTCCGCAGCTAGTGGCCCTAAGCGCGTTGGGGGAGCCCCTGCCAGGAAACCTACACAGGGATCCATCTTCAAAGCCTCCTTGATCACCCTCATGGATACCCTCGGAGTTACCAATGTACACTACATCCGGTGTATAAAGCCCAACGAAGCGAAACGGCCTTGGGAGTTCCAACCACAGCAGGTTCTGGGTCAGTTGAGGGCTTGTGGTGTGTTGGAGACAATCCGGATTAGTTGTGCTGGTTACCCGACCCGTTGGACGTATGAGGAGTTTGCAGAGCGGTACGTAACCTTTACTTCGTTCGCCTTCGTCCCCACCGTTCTGATGATAAACCTAGGTATTATATGTTGGTCCCTTCGTCGACTTGGCAACCCATGATTCAAGCTTTAGAGTTGAAGCAGCTGTGCTCGATCATCCTAGAGCGTACTATCAACGACCCGGACAAGTATCAAAATGGTCTTACAAAGATTTTCTTCCGGGCTGGTATGCTGGCGGCGTTAGAGTCCTTGCGATCCGACACCCTCAACGCGATGGTGACCGTTGTACAAAAGAACATGCGCAGGCGCATGGCCGTCAAAAAATACCAGGAGCTGCGTACCGCAACGATCAAGATACAGACATGGTGGAGAGGAATCATGGCCAAACGCCTCGTCGAGTTCGTGCGGCGGGAAACTGCCGCCCTTCGCCTCCAAAAGGCTGTGCGGCGGTTCATCCAGAGGAAGAAGTACAAGGATACCATCCATGCGATCTCTCTATTCCAAAGCCGTACGTTCATTCTCTTGTCACTTTATCCCAGTTTCTGATATCAGTTTGATAGGGATTCGTGGTGTTCAGGCGCGAGGGCGATTCCGACAGGACAGAACCTCCTTTGCTGCTCTGCGTTTGCAAAGTTTGTTCCGTGGCTGGTGAGAATCTCTTCGGAATTCCTCGTCTTACAGTGAGCTCACTCTATCGTAGCCTCACTCGCCGAACCTTCCGAAAGGATGTCAAGCATGTGGTCTATTTGCAATCCTGCGTGCGGAGACGACTTGCGCGTAAGCGGCTTAAGGCGCTCAAGGCAGAGGCTCGGTCTGTTTCCAAGTTCAAGGAGATATCATATCGACTAGAGAACAAGGTCGTCGAGCTCACGCAGACGCTGCAGAAGCGGACGGAGGAGAAGAAGGAGTTGCAGGGGAAACTCGCGGAAGTAGAAGAGAAGCTCCAGCAATGGGTCACCCGCCACGAGGAGGCCGATGGAAAGGCGCGTCAGTTGCAGTCGTCACTGCAAGCTGCTGAGATCGAACTTTCACGGCGAGACGAGCTATTGGGACAGAAGGTGGAGATTGAGAAACGTCTGGAAGAGGCATTGGCAAAGGCCACGGAGAAGGAGGAAGCCATCCAAAAACTTACCAACGACCTGGTCCGCCAAGCAACTCAACTCGAACAACAGCAACGTTCCATCGATACCGCTCCTGCTCGGCAAACGGAGGACAGCTCAATCATCATGACCCTCAAGAACGAAGTGAGCAGTCTCCGCGAGCAACTCAACAGATCAAATGCTTTGAACGCGCTCACGAGAGGAGCTCGTGTCGAGCCTCCACTTTCTCCCACATTCGCCCCTACCCTCCGCCCCGCCGATGCTGCCGTACCCAATGGCACGCCTTCATCACAGCGACACCAGCGCAGACACAGCTCAGCCGGCGTATTTGCTCTCGCTCCTGGAGACAACCGTACGTCTACCGACGAAATCATGATCGACGTCAAGCGAACGCAGGCCATGAATCCACGTGCCGTCTCCGTCGCCTACAACGGCGAAGATAACTTCCTCCGCTTCCACCAGAATGGCTTACCGGGTATCCGTGATGACGATTTGGCAGAGGAGAAGATCAGGCTCTTGCAGGATATCAAACGCCTCGACGAGGACGTTCTTGATGGACTGATCAGGGGCTTGAAGATACCTGCTCCCAGCTTGACGAATCCCTCTGCAGTCAAGGAAATCTTGTTCCCTGCCAACCTCATCAGCTTGGTGACAAACGAGATGTGGAAGTACGGGCTCATCCCAGAGAGCGAGAGGTTCCTGGCGAATGTCATGCAAACCATCCAAGCGCATGTTATGGTAAGTGATTTTTGTTCCGGTTTGCTACTATCAGACTCACAGTCTTGCGTAGTCGTTCACTGGCGAAGATGCGATTATTCCTGGTATCTTCTGGCTCTCGAACGTTCATGAGATGCTTTCTTTCATCTGCGTTGCCGAGAGTGATATGCTTCAGGGAATTGGTCCCGGAGAGGAGAACTCTGTCCGACCATTCGACTGGAACGACTATGAGCGATTGGTGTCTGTCGTGAAGCACGACCTGGACAGCCTGGAGTACAACATCTACCATACGTGGATGCTGGAGACCAAAAAGAAACTATCTAAGATGGTTATCCCTGCATTGATTGAGAGCCAGTCATTGCCTGGATTCACGACAAGCGATGGAGGAGGACGGCTATTCAACCGTCTACTGAACGCCAACAGTCAGCCTGCTTATAGCATGGACGATATCCTCAACTTGTTGAACAAGGTGTGGAAGAGCTTGAAGAGCTATTATATGGAGGAGTCCGTGGTACAACAGGTAGTCACGGAGCTCTTGAAGTTGATTGGTGTTACGAGCTTTAACGACTTATTGATGCGACGAAACTTCTCGTCCTGGAAACGAGGTCAGTATTTTGATTTTTTTGGAGTGTGGGTATAGAAGCTGAGCCTCTTTCCAGCGATGCAAATTCAATACAACATTACTCGAATTGAGGAGTGGTGTAAATCCCACGACATGCCCGAAGGGACTCTACAATTAGAACACTTGATGCAAGCCACCAAGCTGCTTCAGTTGAAGAAGGTAGGCTCTATGTAAACTCCGGTCCCGCTTGATCTGCGACTGACAGCTCCTGCGTTTCTAGGCAACTCCGGCAGATATTGAGATCATCTACGACGTCTGCTGGATGCTGAGCCCGATGCAGATCCAACGAATGTGTACGAACTATTACGTTGCCGACTATGAGGTATGTTGCTCCCACATCGCATGGCACCCACGCAAACTGATGAACACGTTTCACAGAACCCCATCTCCCCTGAGATCCTCCGGGTAGTTGCTGCGCGAGTGCAAGCGAATGACCGCAATGACCATCTCCTCCTTTCTCCAGAGACGGAGGAAGTTGGACCATACGAGCTACCGTTACCACGAGAGGTCTCTGGACTGGAAACATATGTTCCGGCATATCTGAACGTGTCACATCTGAGAAGAATGGCCGCGTTGGTTTCATAGAGGCTCTTTGGTGCGTGGATGGTGGAATATTGGTTGTTTTTCCCTGCTGCCTTTCGGATTTTTGTTCTTAGTACATTTACACTGTCACACCTGAATGATAATTTATGACGATGCAAATCAAAAAAGTACGCGAGCCGACTAAATTTCTACCGAAAAGTGACGTCCTTTCGAGAGCATGCGCTGGCGGTGAAGGGGTTTGAGGGACAGACTCAACTGCGCAATGCAGGCGTGGGACCCGGAACTTATTTCAATGACGCTTGAAATGACGTCGAAGTTTTGGTCTATTTTTATCGGGTACGCGCTTTATAAAAAGCAACCTTGGAGTGAACTTGGTTGAAATCAACGTTCCCATTCCCAATGGCTGAGCACAAACGATCTGGAGGTTTCAAGTTTGGAGTCTGGCTCAGGCTTCATGGTGTCGACATTATCACCATGGCCCTCATGGGCGCTCTCGGACTTGGGATCTACATGGCCCCTCCAGCCCCAAGCAGGTCGTTCCCAGTCTACTTCCAGGATGGCCAAATAGTATACCCACAATTTGCCTACCCCCTGCGAAAGGTCAGTCCTAGCTTTAGTTTAATGATCAATTTCTGACGACAAGTCTGCAGGAAATTGTACCCATCTTTGCTGCTGCTTTGATCGCTTTCTTCGTTCCCTTCTTTTTCTTTTGTCTCTTCCAAGCGCGAAGGCGCAGTCTCAACGACCTTTTGACCACCACACTGGGTCTCCTCAAGAGTCTTATCACTGCCGCCGTTTTCCAAGTGTGGATCAAATGGCTCATTGGAGGACTTCGACCTCATTTCCTTGACGTGTGCCAACCAAACCTCGACCCCACGGCCGCACCCTCAGGTATGTGAACCATCCAATTCATTGAACCCTTCACACTGACGTAGCCTCTCACACAGGAAACGGATTCCATGCCATAATGTACGATCGAAGGATATGTACCGGCGACGAAAAGGAAATAAACGACTCTCTGGAATCGATGCCCTCTGGACATTCCACTGCCGGCTGGGCTGGGCTCTTCTTCCTCGCCCTTTACCTTAATGCTCAGCTCAAAGTGATGAGCGCGCACAACCCAGCTTACTGGAAGATGATCCTCATGTTCTGCCCGCTGCTGGGAGCGTGCTTGATCTCCGGAGCTTTGACAATTGACGAATGTAAGCACACATTTCCTTGCCCTTTACCCTCAACGACTGTCTCTAAATCATGAATCTTTCTCCCGTAGATCACCACTGGTACGACGTCCTCGCGGGCGCTATCATCGGAATCTCCACTTCTATCGTCGCTTTCCGCTCAACTTTCGCAGCGGTCCTCGACTTTAGGTTCAACCACATTTTGATCCCCCGAACAACGTCCCTTTTCCATCGCACACCATACTTGCCTCAGGGAGCTTCCCGAACCGCACAATATCCGTTCTTCTCCTATACCCCCTTCCAAGAGTCCGGTTCTGCGGATCTTCCTTTCACTCGGGAAGGTGGCTGGGGCTGGGGTCAGGAGGCATTTGTTGGTGCACCGGGCGACGCTACAGTGCTAGGAAGTGGAGGAGGAGGTGCAGGACTAGGAGGTGCCTTGGGACGAGCGGAAGCTGGTCACGTAGGACACAACAATGGACACCATCACTGACATGGACATGATTACGGACATAATGACAATGAAAATGAGAATTAGTATACCACTCTGTATTTAGTAGTATTGCCTTGGATGTTCATAACTCGACAAACACGATGTTAATCCATACCTTAGTTAGTTCAAATTCATTCCTAGTTAGTTTCAAAGCCGATAATAGATTTGGACGTCTTTGTTTGAGTCCTTCGAAACAAAGCTCTGTAACTAGAAGCTTCCTCCCACTCGAAAACCATGAAAAGGCCTTCGGTCGGTCCCAGGTTGATTCATCCTCGAAGTACATTACATCTGTTGCTTATTGCGTTGAAATCAAAATTGAAACTGAATCTCTTTTCTTATGCAAAAAGTCCTTGCGGTATCGATCTCAGAACAACTGCGATGAAGTCGTCAGCATTGTTCAACATAACACGATGATAGTGACTTACACTGCCCACGCTATCCTTTCCGCCGGGACCTTGACGTACTCTACATGAACGGCGGCGTTAGACAGTGCCGCACGACTATGAGACGATAGGGTGATGGAACTGACCTCCTAGTTGGCTTAAATTCCTCTTGAGCAGGTTCCTCGCCCCACAAGCTCCCGATCGTGCTGTTACCTCCAGGGTTGGCCCTCACGCGCCGGCTAGGAACAAACTTGCTCGAAAAGTCGAATCCAGACTCATCATCATTCGGTGCAGGAGCTTCAGGGGCCGCAGGGATCGGTGGCGAGGCAGGCAATTCGGAGTCCTATCAGTCGCCCCCCACGTTGTTGTTTTAGTTACCGTGTTCTTTGTCGGAAAGACATGCGTGACTTACGTCCTTTGGAGGAGCACTAGCCAGCGCGTCCCCTTCGGATTGGAAGTCGGAAGCGAAAATGTCTGTATGTTTCCCTCCTGGAGCTTCACGAACGCGACGTGAAGGTTTGAACGCGTCCAAGTCATCATCCGCAGATTCTGAGGCTGTGTCATCGGTACATGAGTTTGATGAAGCGAGGTGCCAATTAGAACGAATACTTGCCAGAAACGCCTGCAGCAGAGCCAGATGCTGAAACAGCTGGTGCCGCGGATTCACTGAGTTTTCCGAAGGTGGCGTATTCTTTGAAAGACAGAGAGGGGAGGTATGTTTAGCATCCGAGATCGCTGGTTATAGTCGGTGAACGAACGCACTCGGCAATTTGGAGATGTTGGAGAAGTTCGTGTCGACTGTGATTCCAGCAACTCTTTATATGTTTCATTAACGTGCGATCAGTTGGATATGTGGTTGGGAGGCACACCTGAGGAATTCAATCAGGGACCTCTTCGTGAAGACGATTCGCGTCGAGTCCCAATCGAGCATGCCTAATCGACAACTATCGTCAATCATAGCTGTCGCTGTTTGAGGCGACGAACGGCATCACCTAAGCTCGAGGCCCACTCTTTCTCCTTGGCCAAATCGACAGGGTTGGTGGGTGTGAAACTAGTAATCGAAGTGAGGAACAGAAGATACTAAAAGCGAAGAGGAGCACGCACTTGAGGGACATTATGAGATCTGTAAAGAATGCTTTAACAACTGGACACGTTAATGGAGGTTCGGGTTAGAGTTTGGTTCGAGTTACCCAATGCAACTGGTGACCACTGCTCTGGTGTTGAGATGTCACGTGGATACGTAGTAACGTCCAAGCGCCTGAAGAAGCGCTCACAAAGATGAAGGTTTTGAATTCAAGCGCCCATTGGGTTTAGCTTGGGATACCAGTCACTGTTACTGCTCGCTTTTCATCGCAGCTTCTTCCGTCGACTTCTTTTGAGAGATAGAAATTGCCGAATTTCTCTTGTCAGAAATCTCAGAGGTACAAATAACCTTCCGGGTGACGGCCAAACAGCGTCATGCTCAGACTTGCTCTCCGACGGTCACCACCAACTCAGTTTCATCGAGAATGTCGACGGTTTCTAGCCTCGAGGGCCTATACTGATCCCTCTTCATTGAATGACCCTGCCATAACTACCACACCCACCAATATCACGGAGGAGCAACGCGCTGCACTGGACAGTGCTCTGCGTATTGACCAAGCGGGTGAAATCGCAGCAAACGCGATCTATCGTGGACAGCACTTCATTCTCGGAAAGGATCGCGGAGTTGGAGAATTAATACAGGTGCGCAACCGTACGGCTACTTTCAAGACTTGCATTCACTGATTCACCTTCAGGATATGTGGGATCAAGAGAAGAAACACTTGGAGGTCATGGACAAACTACAAGTGCAGCATAACATACGGCCAACGCTTCTTTCACCCGTTGCTCAAGTGGCTGGGTTCGGTTTGGGCGCTGTCACTGCTCTCATGGGTAAAGAAGCTGCTATGGCGTGCACGGAAGCGGTAGAGACCGTTATTGGGGAGCACTATAACGAGTAAGTGGTCTTGAGAGTATGAGTCAGGTCCATGATGTTCACGCTCGGTCCGTCTAGCCAACTAAAGGAAATGGAGTCTCTGCCCTCCGACCATCCTAGCGTTCCGCTATTGAGGAAAGTCGTGGAAGAATTCCGAGACGATGAGTTGGAACACCTTGACATTGCTGTTGTGCATCACGCACAAAGAGCACCAGCCCATGCTCTTCTGAGTAGTGTAATCGGTGCAGGATGTAAGGTAGCCATCGAACTGTGCAGGAGAGTCTAAAATTCTGATTATTCAGACGTGTGCTACTCTTTACTCTGCGTCTGGCTTTGCTGCCGTGAGTTGCTGGGTCTTGCGAGCTCCCCACCACTTCCATCTATACTGTAACCAGGTTGAGAGTGCGATCAAAGTGAGAAAGCGAGAACATGGGCGCACGTCAGTCTGGGAAGCCAGCGCGAACATGGTTGTTGGTAGAATCACAACTCCCCAAAGAATGATTCTAACATTTTGTGGGGTCCATTTGAAACGAAGGTAGTGTTGCTCTCTCTACAGCACAGAAAAGCTTTTGTCAGGAAAGGCCATAATTGCTCCGAGTCGACTACAGAACTTGCCCAAATGTTGAACTTCTCTACCGCGGGATCTTCCTGAGCATGTCCAATTTCGGTGAGATTCGGAAAATAAGAATAATGACTTTGGCACTACACACCCTCAGAGAACCTGCATTAAACACAGTCATATTTCAGTCAGCATGACAAGGCAATCCTGTAGAGTCAAGGAAGCACGTACCATGACCTCCAGCCATGATGGAATTGAAGGACGCTTTATTTGTCCCTTGTTTGTACAATCTTCCCTTTAACCATCATCATCTAACCGCAGGCTCACTGCACCTGTCAAGGGTTATGGCCTACAATCACAACAATAATCGCGAATGGGACAGAGGCAAGGACTCGTATCAAGGTCAAGGATCTTGGCAACAGCAGAACACCAGGCAAAGAGAGGATGATTATTACAGTGAAGGAAAACGGAGAAAATACAACGCAGGAGTACGAGGTCATTCAATACACTCTGTCGATGCCACCTTACACTTTCTCCTCTGTACAGGGATATCAAGGCTACGACAACTCCGCGGCGTACGACGATTCTGGCTACGATGCAGGCTACTCTCACCACGGGCAAGGGAAGGGTGGAGACCGTGGCGGATTCGTCAAGAAACGTCCGTCGGATCCGAGTCCTCATGTAATCTTCCTGGGACTCGACCCCGACTTCACTGAAGCAGACGTACGACCACTCTGACATCATTCGCAATTTTGTTTACTGATTGTGTACCATCCAGCTTCAAGCTTTCCTCAATTCCCATGGATGTAACGTCGAGACGGTTACAATCATCCGAGAAAGAACAACAGGCAGTTGCCCATTCGTATACCGTTTTGCGCTCTCATTGACATTGGTCGCTATTGGATTTATCAAGGTGCCTCCAAAGGATTTGGTTTTGCGCAATTCGCTTCTTCCGAGCACGCGAAGGCTTTCGTGGACCCCCTCTTTCCCTTCATAAACGTACCGCCTCCAGCATCGCACGGCCACAGTGAAACGGCGGCCTACTACAAGGCCATCGAGGCCGGTGCACCTCACAATGGTCGACGGGTCAAGATCGACTATTCTCAAAGCGCCACGCCTCACGAGAAGGGACGGTTCAACAAGGGCAATCAGAACGACGGGACTCGGGATATAGGAAATCAGCCAACACCGGTTTTGCTATTCCGAGGTCTAGACCCGTTGTCAGGTCCTCAAGCAATACACCAAACGATGCGAATCTCCGCAGGTCATGGAAGGGAAGGTGGCAAAGGCATGAAGAGGATCATCCTCATCAAGGACAAAGTTACCATGGCGAGCTTTGGTTTTGCTTTCGTGGAGTTTGTCGACATTGCGGTACGTTCTATGTGAACCTGTCTCGTCTTGCCAGTGCTCAAGGTATTTGCAGTCGGCTACAACTGTGTTCGCGAATGCTATGTCTCCACAACTACATCCGTCGGGGCTGCGAATATCAGATCGACCGGTGGCAGTATCATACGCGAATCCTGACTCCTTCCAACCAGTTGCAGAAGTCATGCTACGAGACGAAGCGGCCTTGACTTCGTCCATGGCTCTTGGTGGTGTGGAAGGGACCTGGGTGCGGTATTGGGATGAAAGTTCCACTGTTGCCGTTCTGGAGTTCCAGGTAGCTCAACCCGCGCAACCTGCCACGCAAACCAAGGATAAGAAAGAGAAGAAGAAGAAATGTGGGTAGCGAGCTAAACCACCGTTAACAATTTCTCACAATCTCCCAGTTGACGCAGACATCAAACCCATTCCAATTGCAGCGCCCTCGGCTCTCCCTGTGTCCGACAAACCCGTAACTCTCAATTTCAAGGGCCTTAATAAACAGAGTGGAAGTGCGTTAAGAAGTTCTTCTCTCCTCGCACTCTGCTGAGATTTGTGTGCAGCTACTGGAATCAAACCTCTGGTTCTCGGATTCTCCGCGGACGATGCAACGAATGAGGAAGACGAGCCGCCCACTGACCCAAGTAAACGTACGTGCCAAGTTTACATCGGGCTGACTCCGTACGTATAACTTTTACTCTCGACAGCTAATACCGGCAAGAAGGTTCCTCCGCTCGCTTCGAGTAAGAAGGTAACATCGACTCATCAGACCAAAAATCATCTCTTTGCCAGAAAGCGAGCTAACTCAATTGAACCCCAGACTTTCAACAACATCAACAAGTGGAATCAAGTCCAGGAAGAACTCTCATCTACCGCCCCTCCTCCGGTGATCATCTTTCTTTGGCCTCATTTATGAACAAAGCAAAAACATAACGATTCTGACGTTCTGCTACTGTACCGCAGACGAATGCCAAGGAAACGCTAGCACCTATCGCCTCAAGCACCAGCAAGTCTCAATCGCCACCGCCAGAAAACGAATACGAGTTCTCGGATGTCAATGCGATGAGCTGTCTTCTTTGCAGTCGACAATTCAAGTCCACAGACCAATTAAAACGCCACAACAACGAATCGGATTTGCATAAGGCTCGCCCCCTTCCCCGCTACTGTGTCTTGATCTATGTTCTGTGACTGGGCTAACCTACTGTCCTTTTTCTATTCTCTTCTGCCTCCCCGCATCCGCATGTGATCTTTCTCTGCATATTGGCCTTCCTTCCCTGCCCGATGATTGGGACCAACAGAAGAACTACAAGGATCCAAGTCTTCGTGAAGTCGCACGACAAAAGCTAGCCGCACGTCAGAAGAACGCCGGTTCGACAACTCCGACGAACGCCGAACAACCAAAGTATCGGGATCGAGCTCTGGAGAGGCGTGCTCTTTTCAATCAGCCTGACGCTCCCGTTGTTGAGTCCGATAACGGAAGTAAGGCTGGTAAGAGGAGACACGCTGATGGACCGCCACCACCTCCCTCGCCGCCTCCTCCGCCTTTGAACCCAGGTCAAGATGCCAGCAATGTTGGGAACAAGCTGTTGAAGATGATGGGCTGGACGGAAGGTGCAGGACTTGGTATAGAAGGTGATGGACGGACAGAGCCGATGTACGTGACAATTCTTGCTTCCCTGCCCTGCATTGCGAGCTCTGACGCAATACTTTCCTATTCTTCCTCTATAGCAAGACTGCAATATATGCGGAAGGCGCTGGTCTGGGCGCCAGCAAAGGAAAAGAGATTGAGAAGGTTTCCAACGGAGGTTACCTCGCAATGGCTCAGGAGTCGGTGAGTGCACTAAACATACACAACCAGAAGATTTCTTTGCGCGACCCATGGTATCATGTTCTTACTGAATGTGGTGATCGTTGCAGGCTCGCGAGAGATACGCGCAATAACGCGCAATCGTCTCATATATATGATTCTCGCATATATTATTTCAATGTTTGTTTCCTTGAATACCTCACGACTGTTTCATGTATCCCACAAATCCCAAATATGAATAATCCGATTACTATCCGATGAGTACGATAAACGAGTGGTAAATATCCATGACGGGAACTCGCAAAGTACTCTTCTCCGTGGCACTTCGTTTAGGCGAGGAAGAAGAAAGAGGACAACAAGGCAAGGACGGATCCTGCGGCACCAACGTTGAGGGGAGCAGCCCCGTTGGTGTTCTGTGCTCCGCTGCCACCGCTGGTGGTAGTTCCGGCGCCCCCGGAACCACTGGGGGAGGTAGCAGTTGCAGCGGAGAGGGTAGCAGAGTCGACGGAGGAAGTGGCGGAGACAGAGACGGTTCCGGTGCCGACTTCGACAGTGAAGTAGTTGGCCTACGAGCAAAGAGATTCAGTCAACAAAGTAACGAACATGTGTTCAGAGATTGAACGTACAGCGACGACGGAACCGAGTTTGGCGTCCTCAACGTATTTGCTCAAGTCCATGCGGGTGACACCGATGGGTTCACGGAAATCAGCAGGCTGGACGAACTCGGTAGGTTGTTGGTAGAGGATGATGGTGTAACTAGCGAAGACGGATGAGGATACAGGCGAAACGTGTCAAACTGAGTGGCAGACGCACCGATGGGGACCGCTTCCCTCATCAGGACCAGGACCAGCATAAGAGGTGATAGCAGTGGCAGACGAGTTGTCCAACTTGTTGTCTATGAAGAATCCCGATGTCAGAGAAAGAAGCTATAGAGATAGAGAGGCCACGAACCAGAAACCTTGACACTGTTGACGAGCCAGTGACGGTTCAGATTGCCCGCGGCGGTTCCAGCGACCTCAGCATCAATCATGAAGATGGTGTAGTTGCCATCGAGCTTGACAGTGTCGTTTGCGGGAGTGAAAGAGATGGTAGGAGTCGGGTTGGATTCTGAAGAGATAGACCTCCGTTAGGCGACTTTCGTAAAATCCTCAATTAGGTAGCTTCACATACCGTCTTTGGAGACCGCCTGACCAGGCTTGATGTCGCCAATCCCTGCAAATTTGGGTAAGAAGAGAAATCGCTATAATAGTCTCATGCAGACTCACCAGGGAAGTTGACAGTCATGAGGGCACTAGGGTCGAAAGTGGACAATGGGAGCGTAGACTCGAGGCCGCTTTGCTTGAAGTGTGCTTTTATGCCAGCGAGATCGGTAGCCGTGTTGCTCTGAGCAGCAACGAAGGGGAGAAGAGCGAGGAGAGTGAACGAGAGCATGGCTATTGTCTTTGAAGGAGTGGAAGTGGACACAAGTTGAATAGACTTTTGAGTCGGTGAAAGTGGGGGGATGAGAATGTGCCCCTCAACGCCAGGCCTGCTATTTGAAGGACCCCGCAGAAAATTTCACACAGCCGCCAAGAGAGATGTCTCTTGGCCATAACGACATTCAGCAATCCAATTCATTGCTCGAATGAAAGGTTCAGATGCCGAGTACCAGTTCAGTATGTGTCTATAACAAAATAATGCGTAGGATGTGCACAGTAGAGCCTAGTAGAACGATGAGAGCAATGCAGGATAGGTATACAATATGGATAACTAAATAATAAAGGAGAGTAACAGGTAACGAAAAAAGAGTGAATCAAATATCTGAACAAATCATTGTCCTCCTGAAGACGGTCCAGGAGAGTCCGGCTTCTCCTCAGAATCAGTCTCCTCGTCAGCAGCAGCAGCTGACAGTAGCATCTCCTCGTCAAGCCCACTCGTGTCTATTCGTTTCCGCCGTCGCCTCGTGCTAGGTGCACTAGCCGTTGGTGACGGCGATGGCACCGGCATCGGGAAATTGGATTGTAGCTGAGCCAGCATGTCGCGTGCAATGTCTGCAGTCTCGCCTGTTGCGTTCTGATCAATAGCAAGCGTCTGAGGAACAGCCGCGCGAGTACGCGAAGTTGTGCCTGCTCTTGTCCTTCGCGACTTGCGAGGTGCCGTACTCCCGCTGCGAAGCTTCTCGAGGACACTGTCCAGAGCATCATTATCCTCGTTGTTCGCATTTGCTTCCATAGCCTTTTCACGATTGGCTCGTTGCACTTCTGCAGCTTGCTTGCGCTTCTCGACTGCAGCACGCTCCTCCGCAGCGGTTTGATTGTCCATCTTGCATTTCTATCACAGGCACGCAACGTTGTCAGCATTGAATTACACGGACAGGGGTACCCGGTTGTAACTCACCCTATACGATGTGACGAAAGTCTTGAAAATGCCAAAGAACTCTGAAGAAGACATGCCCTTGTCCTCTTCACCGTAATACCTGAGCACTTCATTGAACGCGGAGTCGGCAGCGTTTATATCGTCTGTAACATCGTCCACTTGGACTTTCGCTTTCTTGTAGAATGCCCACATCTGCTTGCCATAGACCTCGTCCTGGTCCATTTCGGTGAAGTGTTCACGGAGCTCGGTATGTATCTGCTTCAGTCCCTCACGCAAGTCACCCAAGCCCTTGCGAAGATCCTGAAGGTTCACTAATTGATAACAAGGGTTAATAAAGGGGCCCTGGCATCAAAGTCAACGCGCGTACCTCGATATGCCTCAGCAGGTTTGGCAAGCTCCTCCAGGAACTCTTCCATTTGAGGGAAATGCTTGGCCACAGTACGTTCCAAGAAGTGCAGAAGTGTCGTGTTATTCACAGACTTCGTGTCCACCAACTAAGTAAATGTGATCGGGACGATCAGTCGTGCTGTCCCCTCCTGGCCGAGAAGACATATCGCACCTTATTCACACTGCTCACACGGAAACCAAACGCTCCACCTTTGATACCAGTGCCGTTCATATAATTTCCGACCAGAAGGATGAGCTAGATGGAGGTCGCGACCTTTCAGTATCAGACAAACCTCTGAACGGAAGCGACGTACATTGAGAAGCTCCTTGAAGGACTTGGCTTGTAATAGTGACTCTCCTGCCTCAGCTAGCTTTCCCGCTCCCTGGATGTGGGATAAGTGCTACGCACGACAGATGGCAATCAAATCTCATACCTCGTCAAGCAGCGACCACCTTTCCTCGAAGGTGCATTTGTAGAGCATCCCCTGTATCCGAGGACCTAGTCGATCGATCTGTATCAACTTGACCATCAATCGATCTGCAGGATGCAGCTCCGCAAGCTCCTTGGGATCGGAGTTTCGATAGACATTCAATTTCCCGACCTTGAGGACAGAATCGTCAAGGGGCTGGTTTCGCTCATTCACCAACGGGGACTTACCTGTTCAGGAGAAGGCAGAACGCGCTTCAACTCGCTGAGGAACAGTTGGGTGCAAACGGTCTGGTCAAAGTCCCGAATCTTCTGAGCGATCTCCTCTGGTTCGAGTTTCTTGACACCCTGAACGAGGATTTCTGCACGACGATATCAGAATTATACTTCTCTCCAAAGGTGAAGGTACTCACCGACACGCTTCTTGGTCTCCGTGTCAAGTACACTCTTCAATTCTGCACGCTTCTGACGAGCTAGAAAATAGCAGATAACAATCTAAGTATCTCGTGTGAGTCCAGAGCAACAGGGATACCTCACCCATCAGGTTGATCACGAGTTGCTTCGCCTTGAAGTCCTCTTCCATCTCCAACCACACCCCATCGATCTGTAACTTCTTCAACATCTCATTCTCTTTCTCAGGTTCCTCGTTGCTCCAGAGTGTCTTCGCGACCTGTTGCTGAGGTAGCTTATCCCATTGCAGCTGCTTCATCTTGGTGCCAGGTGTGATAGGTAGATCCTTGCGAGCGGACAGCAGCATATTGAGGTTGGAGCCTAGAAGCATAGAGGCACGAGTAGAATTTGATCCGGAGCCTGGCAAGGACCCAGGGAGCGGAGGAGGTGGTGGCGGGGCGGGTGAAGAGCCGCCAGAGCCAGCTGTCGGCATGAGACCTTTGAATCCGGGAGGGGGAGGCGGTGGCGGTGGCGGCGGCGGAGGAGGTGGTCCTCCGCCGATACCTGGAGGGGGTGGTGGAGGAGGCGGCGGGGGCGGGGGCGGAGGCGGTGGAGGCGGTGGAGGCGCATCGGCGTCGGGGGCTTCTGGGGCCTCGCCCGAAGCAGGATCTGTCGGAGGTAAGGGGGGGAGATCGTTTTCAGGTATTGTGCGACCTTTGGCGAGGAAATGTTTGTTGAGCTGGTCAGCGAAAGCTCCGGGAGCGGAGGGGCGGGTATTCTCTTGTGAGCCTTGTGAGCTCACTGATGTGGGTATTGTATTATCCGATCTTCTCTGGGACTGGTCATCCTCATCTTCATCTTCACTACTCTCGTCCTCTCCATTGACCTCGCTCACTTTATGCAGCGGCGAAGGTTTATCATGGAGGGCAACACCGTTGAGACCCACTTGCGGGGAAAGTGTGTCGCTGGTCTTTGATGTGCCAGAACGACCTGTGCGCCGTGGGGACGCCCTGACACTGCGAGAGGTCGACAAGGAGCTGTCTCGAGAATACTATTGAATAGTTAGCCTCCGTTCGATGTGACAGACATTCGATACTCACGAGCGTTGCCCCAGCCGACATTTGTTGCTGTATTTGGGATTCCGCGTCATCCTCTTCGGCGTCCATGAATTGAGAAGCACGTCCATCAGATGAGGGACCAGCTTCAGAGTTGTCGCCTTTCTTCTTCTTGGCTTTCGAATGTAGCTTGGAACCCCGACGGATACCGCCGGCCTTGCGTGGTGTCGTGTCGTTATCATCTTCCTCTCCCTCGTCCGAATCGTCGTGCAAGGCACCTGGCTTCCTCTTCCGCTCACCGTGTTGTTTCCCCTCCAATATAGTGATCGTTTTGTGCCGCTGAAAGTTTCTCTCCAGAGTGTCGATAAAGGTCTTCCTATCCATCCCCTTGGCCGACGAAGTCTCGATGATAGATTCCATGCCATTCTTGCCCACTTCCTTCAGCATCCTGAAGAGCTCCATGATCTGAGCCTCCAGTTGCGCGATCTGCTCCTCATACCCATTCTTCTGCGTCTCCAGCTGTCCCTGTAACCTAGCTGTTGTCTCTCTCGAAACAGCCAGCTTTTGTTCGAGATGAGCCAACCTCTCCTTCAATTGCCCAATCAAACCACCCTCTCCCTGGGCAATCTCCTCTTCCAGTGACTCCTTCTCCAACCTGACTCGAAGCAACTCAGCCCGCGTCTTCTGAGCATCGTCCTCTAGATTTTGGTACCGATCGCTCTCATTGAACTGAGCAATGATTCGTTCGACCGAATGCCCGAACCGTTGCTCCGCCCCAGCGAGCTTCTTGTCAAGAACAACGTCGGTCACCAAAGAATCTATAAGCTGGTAATAATGAACCATCGGAGCTCCTTCCTCTCTGATGAGCAGCATATGCTGCATCATCGACAGGAAATAGTCTCTAGCTTTCGTGTCTTCAATCTTCGCAAAGATCGCATTGTAGACGT